>CAKLPP020000029.1:0-98834 GCA_922989275.2 Gari tellinella
ATATACAATCTGAGCAAGTTTGAGAAAGATTGGATAAATAGTGTGGCCTCTAGAGTGTAAACACCCTTAAATATGGCGTTTTCAGCAATTCAAAGGTAGATACCCTTCTAAAAAAAAATATCACTTTTTACCAAAGTACACTTTAAATGCGCTTTTTTACTGCATTTTTTACAGAAAGTGTAATAAGCGTATTTTTTCTGCATCTTTAAAAATGAGAAGTGCATTATTCCTGCATGTTTTTGCAAAAGTGTATTTTTTCTGCATCTTTTCAAAATAAAAGTGCATTTTTTCTGCATCTTTTTGTGGCAAAAGTGTATTAATTGTTTTTGAAAGTGCATTCAGAGACTTTAAAAGCCAGAGATACACGACTCGAATGATTTATACATACGAGACCGTTGAGCGAGATTTCGCGAGAACAGGTCATGGCGAGTTATATAAGCTTTAGCGACGATCGGGAAAAAAGTCGATATTTGGAATTACTTATCAGTTGCTGCGTTAATACGGTCTACAGTTATTTTACAATACAAACATTCCTTAAAGAAGCCTCTTTTTCGAGGTTTAACACAAAAGAATAATAAGAATAAAGTCCGAGCATCAATTAATCCCTCTGCGCATCGCACACACGTTAATTAGTGTTTGGAAAATGCCGATTCAATGAAAAGTGACGGCAGTTTGCACGAAGGTGTGAATGGACCCATGGGTGGCCTCATGAAAATTTAATTTATAGCAAAATGCGTGGACAGATTGACATGAAAATTTCACCATAACTGTATCTTAATATGAGCTACATAGACAACCCATTCTTATTCATGTTTGAATGTTCAAACTGCTGTTTAAGCGTTTACGGCAAGGCGATATTGCATCGATCTTCAATCGAAGTACCAGTGGGTGGCCTCAATAAAATTTAATTTATAGCAAAATGCGTGGACAAATTGACATGAAAATTTCGCCATAACTGTATTTTAATATGAGCTACATGGACAACCCATTCTTATTCATGTTTGAATGTTCAAACTGCTGTTTAAGCGTTTACGGTAAGGCGATATTGCATCGATCTTCAATCGAAGTACCAGTGGGTGGCCTCAATAAAATTTAATTTATAGCAAAATGCGTGGACAAATTGACATGAAAATTTCGCCATAACTGTATTTTAATATGAGCTACATGGACAACCCATTCTTATTCATGTTTGAATGTTCAAACTGAAGTTTAAGCGTTTACGGCAAGACGATATTGCATCGATCTTCAATCGAAGCACCAGTTGGTGGCCTCAATAAAATTTAATTGATAGCAAAATGCGTGGACAGATTGACATAAATATTTTGCCAAAACTGTATCTTAGTTTGAACTACATGGATAATTCATTCTTATCCATGTTTGAATGTTCATACTGAAGTTTTAAGCGTTTACGGCAAGACGATATTGAATCGATCTTCATTTTTTTGGAACTTACCAGCAACCACGCAGCAACGTATCTTCCTTTGAGCCAGGAATACACTTTCTCGGTTTAATCCACAACTCATATTTTGGTTTCACTCGATTAGTATCACAAAATATTGTATAAAAACGAAAGAAAGTCAATATTTATAAGTCAACTGGTCGATATGTGTATTTTTTCCCATTATCGCGACGCTGTCATTACCTGTGCTGGTCACGTGACCGCATCGACATACGTCACTGCCTCTCAACGGACACCTGTTATATGGGGAAAGAAGGAAAATAAGGGAGTCGTGTATCTCTGGCTTTTAAAGTCTCTGGTGCATTTATTAGAAAAAAATACACTTTTAGTGCAGTAAAAATACACTTTCTAAAAAATAATTCACTTTAATGCACTTTTAGCGCAGAAAAAATACACTTTCAATGTACTTATTAATGTGATGCCGAGTATATATGATCAATACTCTGCCTATGTTATTGTCAATATTTATATGAAACATTTTATAGTCTTTTGTCCAGTCTAAATAAAATTCAGCAGGGTTCAATTTGTTTTACTCCGAGGTTTATAACATTTACAATAGCAAAATTTAACTTCAATTTTTACAGCTGTGCTCGCTTGTAGGCTGTGCCTATTTCATATTAAGGACAGGTTTTTACTCCGTGGCTATATCTACAATATTTGGTCGATTTGACCCGCCATTAATGGGCCGATTTTACCCGGCATATTATTGGGCCGATTTGACCCAGTCCGATTTGATTTTGGGCCGATTTGACTCGGGGTCCGATTTGGTTTTGGGCCGATTTGATCCGTTACCGTAAAACCACATAACATACCCTGTCATCATAATTCGCTACTCCGTAATGATAATACAAGTAGTTGCCTTTCACACTGGTCCCAATAAAGCCACTTTTTCTTAAAGCTTTGTGAACATTTTCCACTAATTTATCATTTGGACGTGATTCGCGTGATGGTACTGGTTGGATCTCCGACATTTGAAGAACCTCAAAGGGACGTAACCATGGGTCTAGGTAAAATTCAGGCGCTTAGCAGCCGAGCCTAAAATACGGTAGTCCACATGTATACAGTTACATGATATCAGAGACAGTGTATTAACATGTTAATACACTGTCTCTGATGATATGGAGCTATTTCTCGTCTTTGCCATATCCCTCACAGTACACTAAGGGACGAAAACTGTCACAAAATATAATGTCGTTCCAGGGGTTCATTCACAGGTACTTGACACATACTTTATTATCTAATATGTATTTAGGCTTTGCCTATGGACGGAAAAAAGCAAAATTGTACTAATGAAAACGGAATAGATCTATCGCCAGTGTGTGATCACTGAGCAGCGCTCTTGTATCAGTTCGTTGTGTATTCCAGATCACACTCGAGGCTACGCCTCTCGTGACTGAGATCTGGATTACACAACCGACTCGAACTTTTATTATAAACCTAAATTGTTTGGGACAAGATCTATATGTTGTTACCCAATAATCAAATAGATATACTAGTATACGCACCCGTGTATACAATGTTAAAAGTTAAAACTCCTCCGTACAGCTATATTATCAGGGCTCCATTTCTCCGGATTTTTCCTAAATCTCCGGATTTTCCCCCAGGTTATGGTAGCTTAAAGTAGGCTCATTCTGCTTTACTTCCAATCTGCTTTAAGTAGTCACATGCCAACAAAACTAGAAATCGGCTATGGGGTAAAGGTACGATTCGTAAAATCGCGCTTGAAAAATGCATATTTGGAAATCTTAGGATTTTTCATTTCAACTTATGGCAGCCCTGATAATTATAATGCAATCTGAAACTATTTTTGGAAGTCATATGACCACTAATAATGACGTCATTATTTATATAGATGACGTAGTGGTAATCCGTTATTTTTATCGGTTCGATTGAGAAGTAGCTTTTTGCAAATAACGTTCATATTTAGCGTTAAAGGGTATGAATTGAACTGTTTGAAATTTTGTCATTTGGAGGAAATCATTACAAGTAAGTGTTGTGGGTTATTCATTCTTAAAATGGTTTAAAAATATCACCGAAATCGGGAATTCCGAAACGTCACGCACAACTCTTCGTAAAAACCGTGACGTCATCATCCAAGATGTCAGCCCCCATGTTTTGTAGTTGCCTAGTTTTGAGGAAATTATTCACGCGCAAATCAAACACTTTTCAAAGGCTGTCAGTGATTGAATAGAATTGGAATACCTTTGAGTTTATCATGCATTACTTAAGAACGGAAAAAAGGCAAGCCTTTTTTCCGTATTAACCACCCCCCCCCCCCCCTATACTTCTATTATAGATACAAGGTAAACAGCGCAATTCAACACCTAGTCTTTACTATCGACTTAAGCTGATGCTAAAATAGACTCGATCGCCGATATTCTCTTGTGGTATCCTCGGGAAATGATTAATTTATCAATATCTACTTTTTATTTCATCAAATTCCGTCAAATAACGCCACAGTATGTGAATTATAACGAAAATAAGCATCAAAAAGTTTTCTGTCGTTTTCATGGTACATAGCAACGAATGTACATGTAGGGGTGATCTGTTATTTGTCCACAATAAACGGCCTATGCCACTGGAACTTTCACCAAATATTATAAATCATCTTTAAATGAAATATTATCAGTTTTATATAATTTACATAGAATGCAAAATTAAAAGAAACTTTACCTGTTTAATTTTGACCAATGAGATCGCTCCGTTCATTCAATTCATTCCGGTATTCAAAATGGCATTCACAATGAAATGAGTCTTTCACTTGTCAATTTCATGCCAAATTACATGTATATTTCATATAGCTGATAGTGAAGAGGGTCATGTTCCGACACAAACGCGTTTGCTCTAATGAAATTAGGTGAAAATTCCAGCCGTAAAGGTCGTTAAATGTGCAAACCGACTAGATTACCCCTTATTTTGGGCAATAAATTCTGTACCAAGAGAACGAGAACGGGGTGTGTTAATAGATAATAAAGTATGTGTCAAGTACCTGTGGGTTCATTAATGAGACTATAAAGACGGTAGATAGAAATACCGAAAGGCAGAAATAGGCATGATGCTGACCAATCCTGAGACAATGGAATGACGCATCTGATAAAGATTATGCGGGACCACAGGTACTTGAAACATACTTTATTATCTATTAACACCCCCCCCCCCTTTAATTTTTTTTTTACTATATCCGGTTACCACCATTATTCGAACACAACCAAAAATCGAACACCTAAATCATTTCACGTGATATCTATGGTTATAACAGTTTTGCATTACCGCGCGTGACATTTTGACAGCAACATCTGTAGAAACGTCAAGAATTATCAGTAAACAGGTAAAAGGGCATTTGTTCACTGACTAAAAATATTGCATTTCCTAATCCCAAATTTCCCAATGTATAAATATGCTGTAGACTACATTTTCTGCGAACAAAAATTACTAGTGGTGTGTCGGCTGCATAACCTTTACATTTACCTCATTCCCAGTGGTCCGGACAAATTATATTTAGGTTTCAGACCACTAAATCTGATCAAAAATCTCAAACTAGGGTCCTTATCAATTTGTTTCACTTTTTTATAGTCTAAACAGTGTTTCATTTAAGAAGTAACAAGAAATAAATAATACAAAAAAATATTTTGACAGGTTCGAGTTTACTAAATATTTAGAAAAATCTATTTAACAACTTTTAGAAATTTCTTCTTGATGGCTGTGTGCAGCTCTGCCAGAGTACTTACTACTGTAAATTATATGAAAAAAGTTGACTTTTAATATTCCAGCTGGAGGTCATACGAGGTCAAAGAGCCTTTAGGCAAAATGAAAAGTGGAGCTAATTTCTTGCTATGATCGAAACTATTTGACACTCATTTCAATATTTCTTAAGTCATAATAGTAAATAATGAAATTTAAGAAATAAAAGCAGACGACAATTGTTTAAATTTTATGACGTCACGGCAGTGAAGGGTTTAAGATCACTACAATATCACTGTCGATGGATAGGGTATTGTTGTTGAAGGGGTTACGGGGACGGGGACATTATTGGAATAATTAATTCAGGAGGACCATCGAAGGCCTTTGCAAATTGATAGCCCGCATAAATTTCAGATATAGGCTACCTCACGTTAACTCTTTGCTCCCTAGGTAATTATTTTCGTCTGCAACATTTGTTGTCTGCAGCTGTTCTAAAAATATAATTTTATAACTTTCTTTTCAAAACAAGTTCAGAGTGTCAAATAGTTTGGACCCTGATGAGACGCCGCGTCGATTGATAATCCTGTATTAATATGACATGAGTTATACCTGACCTAAGGTCGCTGCAGACAGTCTGGACTGTATTAGAATTATTCTGATTTCTACCTGTATATATATATATACCCGATTTCCGAGTTATGTATGCACTTGTGTAATTGTGCGCTTTAACGCGCTTCACATGCAATTATATACATTAAGACAGGCTACCGTACATGCACAATAAAGTTATACAGATATACACAGGTGTTGAGAAAAGACAATACTCATTCAATTCTAAATAGTTATATACGAGTATACACATATATACAAACACAATTTCTCCAAAGGAACATTTCCGTCTTCACAGAGAGTCCGTGTCGTGGCATTACTGAAACAATAGAAATTTTTACACATAATTGGGTCTTACCGATATGTACAAGCGTAAATGCCTTTTAACCCATTACTGTACATTGCTTAAATCAGACTGATAGTGAAGCCGTTTTAAAGCACAGTGTGCTTTACTTTCAACAGGCTATGGCTATGGTTTAATTAACTGCCTTACTGATAAGTGAAGACGTGAATGAAAATCTCTATACATTAACAAGGATATAATTATATACATAAAATTACATAAATTGCATTTTAACCCATTACCCCATAATACTGTATATTGCAGAGCTTAAAGCAGACTTATAGTGAAGCAGCCTGTTTACGCTTTGTGCTTTACTATCAACAGGCAGTGGGACAATAGTTTAACATGCCTTACAATGACAATACAATTTAAATGAAAACGTAAAAATCTCTGTACATTAACATATATACATAAAACTTTCTAAGCATCTTCTTCAAACCCATCCATTAACATATATATATAAAACTTACTAAGCATCTTCTTCAAACCCGTCGTCGTCCTCTCCGTGGTCTTCGGCTGTGCGTGGCATTGGTCATAGTCCTATCAGTTTGCTGGATTCCCTCAGAAGTCTTGATGTGGTGTAGTTGTCGTCGTCTTCATACTGGTCCCAAATGTTGAAAAGCTGTCCATGTATCCGTCTGTACTTCTGTCGTTGCGTCCTTGTAACCAGGTTCTCCGACACCAGTCTCACTGTAATTCCTACGTCCTTGGCTTCTGTGTAGAGAACTGGCACTAACACGTAGAAGGGCAGCTTGTTTCCATTGGCTCTGGAGTTGAGCGCACGGTGCCAACCTGAAATAACAACAGTTTAGTATATTAGATAATTACATAATTCATGTTCAGATGTATTGAGCGAAATAAAACATATTTATAAGTATTTTTTATGATCTGTTCTTGTTTGTTCATACTTAATATTTAACCGTTAAAACACTGTTTATTACAAGGGTATTGAGGGAAATATAACATATGAAGTAATTTTAATTTTACTTGAGACAGGTGTACTAATTTAACATTGTCTTTATCGTTACAGGTGACAGCTTTATTATGCAGAAGACTCTATTCTTGTGAATATAAGTACATACCTTCAACGTCATTGTTGGTGCGGACTCTCTCCCGGAAAACAGACTAGTTTTCCGGTTTCCGTAAGCTGCCCTCAATCCATGTTGTCCTTACGTACTCAAGCAGTTGGTTGACCTTGTCGCTGGATCCTCTATCCGCTAATTCGCTGAGTCCCTCAAATGCTCCAGGGATGTGCTGTGATGGCAGGAATGGGAGGGCGAGAATATTTCTGATGAAGCTGTATATGTCGTTTCCTTCTTTGTAGCTGGTGGTCAGTCCCACACGCAAAACCTTCCTGTAGATCCGCTGTGACCAGTGAAATACGCACCCGCGTATAAGTGCACGACCAAACACGGCACGGATGGCCTGCCAATCAGCTGAAAATATACAAGAAATTTCTTAGAAACATGTCATAATATAATATTAATATATACAATGTCCACATACTTATTTTTATTATTTAGTCAAAAAATAAGTAGTTGCCATATGAATGAAGACAAAATGAGGTATATTATGTTAAATTATCTTAAATAAAAAACCCAGATTTGGTGATGAAATGAGTGATGCTGTGTTACATGTATTTCCTATTTTCATATTTATCTCATTATTCAAAAGGAACTCACCTGCTTCAAAATCCAGCATGAACCACTCGACACATGGCTCTTCTGGTTGTAGCAGCTTCAAGACGGTCTGGAACACCTATAAAATACAAAAGTATTATATTAGATACAGGTTTGGGGATGCTACATATTAAAAAGTAACAAGTACAGGAAAAGTTTAAGAAAGTGTTTTTTTTTAAGATTTAAAATCATATAAATCATATAATAGTGGAAGTTGATGTACAAAATATATGTATAATGTAGATATCTTATTAGATTGGGGATTTTATAAATTAACCGTTAGTGGTTTAATATCCGTTTAATACAATTATGATATGCTATGTAAGTTGTATATTCACTTACCAAAACGTAATCTCGCTTCTGGCGTCGAGACATCAGGACGAACAGTAGGGGTACCATCTTCACATTGTCGTCCTTCTTCACAAAAGCATGGATGGATAAAAGCTGGTAGAAGGGCTTTCTCACCACTTTAAACGTCCCGTCCACGAACCATCGGCGTGCCATCGTCAAGTGATGCAGCTGTTCAGCCGTCCCGAACAAAAGGTGGCGGGCTCCGTTGGCTTGGACGTCTTCCAGCAGGAATTCGTCGGCGTGGATGAAGCTTCTGTCAATCTGTAAAAAGAGTAATTATGTATAAGTTTATGTATAATATATAATAATATATATAAGAGAATATCGAATTATGACTGCTTAATGTTGGAAATAACACGCTACAAAAGCAGCCAATTAGCTTCATTTTTAGTGGTACTCCTGGTGATACTTGTCGCCATTTTTATGCATTGTATGCATAAATTAAAGACAATGTTGTAACAGTCTTCGAGCATCTAACACATGGATCTGAAGACATCTTGCCAGTTGTGGAATAATTCACAATGTTGTTGAACGATACCGTGCTGATTATATAGCTATACCGGTGTCTATGGCACTGTGTTTGAGTAATGTGTCAAAGCTGTGTGTACACGTGTTAAAATGCCGAGTGTAACCATCAACCACATTGCGGCACGCATAGTCACCGATTTGCATAAAACTTATACCATCTGTACCTAATGTACAAAGGTTCCAACAGGTTCCTGTACTTTGCCTTCAAGAACGCTCGAATTATACTACATTTTTAATATAATTCTTTACTTAGCATATTTTGTGAATGGTTGCTAAGGTAACTAAATGTTATTTTCGTATTAAAAGTGAATATTTATATGACAAAATTAACCTGTTTATTTGATAATGAACTAAAAGTACAATACTTCTATTAGATTGCGGTATATTGCATTAACAAAAACTTGAAATTGACTCATAATTTCAATATAATGCTCATATATAGCATACTGTTGTGAGTTGTTACTATGGTAACCAATTGTTATTTTTCTGTCAAAAGTGAATATTATATGACAAATTTAACTTACAAACATGATAATGACACAAAAGTACCATTGTTATGTTAAGTTGCTGTACTTAACCTAAAAAAACCTGAAATTCGAGACATATATTCGATACAAAGCAGTTATTTAGCATACGTTGTGAGTAGTTGCTATGGTTACCAAATGTCATTTCCATGTTTAAAGTGATAATTATACAACACTGGTAACTAGCTAATCTGATGTTTCTGTATTTTTCCTTAAAAAAACTTGAATTTTACTCACATTTTCAATACAATGCTCTTATTTAGCAACTGCGTTGAGCGGTTACTAAGGCAATCAAAGGCCGTTTTCATGTTAACAATGCATGTGTATGAGACAATGCTAACTTGCAAACGTGATAAAGAAAACTGTTTTAAGTAAGTGTGTAATGGTTTGGACAGTTCGCTGTATTTTACGTTCCAAAAGTATTGAATTTGACACATATTTTCAGTAAATAACGTTCTTTTGGCAGGCGTTACCATAGTAACCAACTAATATCTGCATGTGTTGTCTTTTACTTTCATTTTATAACACTAAAATATATGGTTATAACAATTTAAGAGTGGTCTTGGTACCTCTTAAGCAATCCTGCTCAGTTACATAGGAAGTTACAACATTAAAAGGTTGATAGTTTCGTTGCCATGGTTACCCCTTTAGCAACCTGAATCCCAAAGGTTTTCTTCCCAGAAAGTAAACAACACATGTGCTACTTGTTATTAGTGATCATATTCAAGTTCAGCATGGATGCATAGATGTTCTACCAGTCCTTAAAATATGCCAAAATCATGATTTCTTACTTTCAGCATATTAGCCCCTTAAGCTCGCACGTGCGTACCAATCGGGTGTAATGTTGAGTTGAATCCTACAATGTTATTTAATTGTCAATGTGTCATACTTCAACATACAAATGTCATTTTATCTGAAATATGTAATGTTTTCTCTGAAAAAGTCTGTGAATTTGTCTTATTTTACTCACCAAAAACACTGGTTTTTGGACAAAATCTTGTTTCCGCGTTGCCATGGCAACCGGATACCGGAAATAAATTTTCGGGGTATTTTTTTTCATTTCGTGTAGAGAGGTACAGATGGTATAAGTGTTATGCAAATCGGTGACTATGCGTGCCGACCCCCCTATATAACCTGGTTGATGGTTACAGAGAATTGCTCTTAAAGAATCAACTCTCTAATTAGCTTATTGTTATTATCTAATTCGTCAATTTTGCCGAGTTAACACTTAAACACAGGTACTTGACACATACTTTATTATCTATTAACACCCCCCCCCCCTTTTTTTTTTTTTTTTTTTTTTTTTTTTTTTTTACTATACTTCTATTATAGATACAAGGTAAACAGCGCAATTCAACACCTAGTCTTTACTATCCACTTAAACTGATGCTAAAGTAGACTCGATCGCCGATATTCTCTTGTGGTATCCTCGGGAAAGGATTAATTTATCAATATCTACTTTTTATTTCATCAAATTCCGTCAAATAACGCCACAGTACGTGAATTATAACGAAAATAAGCATAAAAAAGTTTTCTGTCGTTCTCTTGGTACAGAATTTATTGCCCAAAATAAGGGGTAATCTAGTCGGTTTGCACATTTAACGGCCTTTACGGCTGGAACTTTCACCTAATTTCATTAGAGCAAACGCGTTTGTGTCGGAACATGACCCTCTTCACTATCAGCTATATGAAATATACATGTAATTTGGCATGAAATTGACAAGTGAAAGACTCATTTCATTGTGAATGCCATTTTGAATACCGGAATGAATTGAATGAACGGAGCGATCTCATTGGTCAAAATTAAACAGGTAAAGTTTCTTTTAATTTTGCATTCTATGTAAATTATATAAAACTGATAATATTTCATTTAAAGATGATTTATAATATTTGGTGAAAGTTCCAGTGGCATAGGCCGTTTATTGTGGACAAATAACAGATCACCCCTACATGTACATTCGTTGCTATGTACCATGAAAACGACAGAAAACTTTTTTATGCTTATTTTCGTTATAATTCACATACTGTGGCGTTATTTGACGGAATTTGATGAAATTAAAAGTAGATATTGATAAATTAATCATTTCCCGAGGGTACCACAAGAGAATATCGGCGATCGAGTCTATTTTAGCATCAGCTTAAGTCGATAGTAAAGACTAGGTGTTGAATTGCGCTGTTTACCTTGTATCTATAATAGAAGTATAATAAAAAAAAAAAATTTTTTTTTTTTTTTTTTAAAAAGGGTGGGGGGGGGGGGGGGGTTAATAGATAATAAAGTATGTGTCAAGTACCTGTGCACTTAAAGGTGTGAAAAATTAAACAAAATCATATACTAAACTTTTTTTCAGTTTCATTTCGTGTGCTATATTCAAAGGATTCACAACGTGTATATAAACCTTCTTTCACCATTGTAAAAAAAATTGGACATGTGGGATAATATGGAATATTTAAATGCCAGGTTTGTACATTTAACTTCTTTTATTTTAACATTTACGGGTTCAATAAATCACATTTAAACATTTTAATACATTATTGTTATGAAAAATTCAACATGATAAAATAATAATTTAAAAAAAAAAATCCCTATATATTTCATATGTGTCACGCTAAGTCGCGAAATGGGACACTTAGACCTGGTACGCTTCGTACGTGGCACGCTTAGTCCATAACTCGTAAAAGTTAATGTCTTACTCTCTTTACCTAAGATGCAGACAGGGATAATATATAGTCTAGTTATATATTATCCCTGACTGGAATGAATTGCTCAGTGATCAAACATGTGTCGAACAGTTTGGATACTGATAAGAACTTGTCTGATAGCACGAAGCCTTATGATCATGGTCTACATTGTCTGGCAGTTTGCACCATAATGTAAATCTGTAGATGATAAACATTTAGTTTGTTAACAGCGAAGATCCGAACCAAAGGGCTCCCGGCAGTGTTTGATTGCTCTATATAGATTAATACATTGTCATTTTGCACGATTTTATTGTGTACCTTATATCTGATAATGCGCCGAAGCCTTAATTATGACAGGAACGTAGATTATATCTAATATACGTTCCTGATTATGATCAGGGTCTACGATGGTAGATCTACACACTTTTAAAGGGACTCGCAACCGGATGGTGTACTTGTCAAAATAAAATAAAATACTCAAATAAAAGCAAATTTGTGGCATTATTTGGCTTCTGACATTAAAAAAATATGATCAGTCCAAAAAAAGTCTCAAGAATCGTCACCGAATCTTATTTTTTTAGATATTTTCCATCGTTTTTTCCACAGCGTTAGCTAACGGTATAGTTGTTGTTGTTGCTTCTCTACACGGGCTCAGACATAAACACGAGCCGAATTACGAAGTTGTATGCACTTTCGATCGCTACACATTGAAATACGTTAAATCGATCCGAGATAAACGGATAGTTCCGTGGTCCATTGGTCTAAGCGGTTTCCCCTTTTTTGCCTTCTGTCCGCCAATGCCGGGCCCCGGGTTCGAATCCCACCAGAGACCAATATTTTTTTTTATTGAAATACATTTTTTTAAACAGAATTTCTTATCCTAAACTAATTCTTTACAATTTATATAAGCGTTTGACACATTTTTACAAATTACTATTTTTAATGCACCATCTGGTTGCGAGTCGCTTTAAATAAATGAAAGATCGAATATATTAGAAAAGAGAAGTTTATATATTAAATACTATTTTAATTATCGTGATATTAAATCAGTATACAAAAACCTTTTTGACGAGTTGACTACCCTTTTGTACTATAATTCCTTTTTGACGAGTTGACTACCCCTTTTGTGCTATAATTTTCTTTTGACGAGTTTGTTCTTTGACGAACTCAACCAGGCTACGTTTTCGTCAGCCATTACTATATATCGCTTTGGTGACGAATTTGCATGGTGACGAATCGTCTGTAACTCGAGCTGACCGCCATATAAAATCACATGACCGCAGATGCGACCACGTCATTTCATTGGCTCTTGCTATCGACTGACCCAATGAAATGACAGCTTACAAACGAGTAATGTTATTGAATATGGAGGTGACCTGTTGGGGTCGGCCTAATATAGATTAGTCTACAGGTCAAATGTATAGATCGGGTCAAGGGCTACGTGATTCGTCAAAAAGTAGTTCCCAAATATATTTCTGTCAAGTATATATGAACTAAATGGTGCTGTATGACGAAAAATAGTTGAATAAATATATTGTTTTTGTACTTTAAATCAGTAGCACGTTAAAAACTGAAGTAAATCATCAGCTTTTAAGTAAATTGTATATACGGAAACTCAATACTGCCACGCTAATCAGTCACTATACAAATAAGAATACGGAAGCAACTTGGGGACAGGCCATCATACTTCGCCGCATACCTGATCTTTTCCAAACACTTTAAATGGTCACAGAAATCATCCCAACTTCTTACTATGGTGTTATTAAATTGGCTAAAGACAATTTCTGATGAAAAAAACGTTAACAGTGCAACAAAGAGTAGACTGAGACATGCACCTAGAAATCGCCTTATACCTGATCTATAGACCTACTATCGAACTTTTCTAAAACATTAAAGAGTCACAGAAATGGTTCAAACGTCTAACAATGGCGTTAATAACTTGGCTAAAGACAATTTCTGATGGAAAAACACGTTAACCGGGCAATATAGAGTAGATTTGGATATGTACCTAGAATTCGCCTTATACCTGATTGATATAAACGAACTTTTACCAACACATTAAAGGGTCACATATATCGTCCAAACGACTTACTATTGGGTTAATTACTTGGTAAAAGACCATACCTGACCAAAGCACACGTTAATTTCACCACATTGAGTAGATAGGGGTCCGGTCTCTATACATCACCCTTGACCCAATCTATTCAATCGACGTTTTCGCAACACCTTAAGGGGCCACAGAAATCCTCCAAATATCTTACTATTGGGTTCATTACTTGGTAAAAGACAATTCCTGACCAAAGCACACGTTAATTTCACCACATTGAGTAGATAGGGGTCCGGTCTCTATACATCACCCTTGACCCAATCTATTCAATCGACGTTTTCGCAACACCTTAAGGGGCCACAGAAATCCTCCAAATATCTTACTATTGGGTTCATTACTTGGTAAAATACAATTCCTGACCAAAGCACACGTTAATTTCACCACATTGAGTAGATAGGGGTCCGGTCTCTATACATCACCCTTGACCCAATCTATTCAATCGACGTTTTCGCAACACCTTAAGGGGCCACAGAAATCCTCCAAATATCTTACTATTGGGTTCATTACTTGGTAAAAGACAATTCCTGACCAAAGCACACGTTAATTTCACCACATTGAGTAGATAGGGGTCCGGTCTCTATACATCACCCTTGACCCAATCTATTCGATCGACGTTTTCGCAACACCTTAAGGGGCCACAGAAATCCTCCAAATATCTTACTATTGGGTTCATTACTTGGTAAAAGACAATTCCTGACCAAAGCACACGTTAATTTCACCACATTGAGTAGATAGGGGTCCGGTCTCTATACATCACCCTTGACCCAATCTATTCGATCGACGTTTTCGCAACACCTTAAGGGGCCACAGAAATCCTCCAAATATCTTACTATTGGGTTCATTACTTGGTAAAAGACTATTCCTTATTTACACCAATCAAACAATGTCTCCGTAGAAAATACAACCCGAATAAACCATGTACATTTATAACCAATCAAAACAAATAAATAGACGTCAGTTTGGTTTGAAACCGACAACAATTCAACACTTTTCTTAACTGGAAGCAGCCATTTTTTTTAAAACAGACGTATATGTATGGTATTCACTATTCCATTATAAATACTAAGGGAAGTTTTACAATATACGTTCAGGCTGACAAATCAGCTCCACCGTTAGGCAGAATAGTGGACACTGCTAGATTATCGATAAACTGCTCTACGATAGCCCGAGAGACCGTCAATGTTCGACTTTTACCGGATATTTGCTTCCTCAATCGATCGGTATTTACGGAAACTCCCGACGACTTTTTGAACATGTGAATTTTATTTTCAATTTGAAAAAGGACCAAGTTAACATTAACTTACAATTCTTAAATATATATAAAAAGAAAGAACAAATATTCAGTTATACGAACCCGTTTGCACATAATTGATATAGATTTGTTTAAATGCACAAGGTCGTGTTATATTAACCGTGTCGAGGCTTATTTTTATCATTTTGTTCTTTGCTTAATGTGATTAAGAGGTGTCTTTTTCAACTTAAAAAAGGACAAAAATGTTATTAAAATATTTTTTCAAAACAAATTTCATCATAAAGGAAAATGGTTAAGTTAACACGGGCCGTTTGCACAGGAACGATATCTGTCCAGAAAAAAGTTATTACAAGTTATGTAAAAGTGCCCTTCTTATTTTAATGTGCGAAAATGAGTGCAAGTGAGCCACCTGAGTGTCCACCATTCTGCGTAACGTAACTTGGTAACAGACAATTCCTGATCAAAGCACACGTTAATTTCACCACATTGAGTAGATAGGGGACAGACCTCTATACACCGCCTTTTTATTATTATTATTATTATTATTATTATACCCGATTTATATAGCGCTCTTTTCACACAGGAGTTGTGCGTTCAAAAGCGCTTCACATGAAATTATATAAATGTACCTACAAAGCGAGAAAGACAAATAACTACATTCACAATAAAAATGATACAATATTGAGATGCATGGAAACATGGAATTTCTTCCAATATTATTACCAAGATTATAAAATTGTTATAGTAAGTTTGTAAGATCATTTTTAAAATGAGTCAAATAATTAAAAGATCAATGGCATGATTAAAAACAGAGTGGTGTTTTGTTTGTTTGTTTGTTTGTTTGTTTCAGTGTAGAGCCGGAGAGTAGTTCACAAGTCGTAAAACGAATGTTTAAAACAATACTCTCCGTGTTGTTTGGTTGAATTTGTTTGTTTGTTTGTTTGTTTCAGTGTGGAGCCGGAGAGTAGTTCACAAGTCGTAAAACGAATGTTTAAAACAATACTCTCCATGTTGTTTGGTTGAATTTGTTTGTTTGTTTGTTTGTTTCAGTGTAGAGCCGGAGAGCAGTTCACAAGTCGTAAAACGAATGTTTAAAACAATACTCTCCGTGTTGTTTGGTTGAATTTGTTTGTTTGTTTCAGTGTAGAGCCGGAGAGCAGTTCACAAGTCGTAAAACGACTGTTTAAAACAATACTCTCCGTGTTGTTTGGTTGAGTATTGTACAATCCATGGCCGTGGTACACCCTTAGTTCATAAACATAAAGCTGTCCAAGAATTACACCATAGACCCCTAGCCAAATGGTTTCAAAGCGATTGGGCAATCCCTACCAGCAAGATCTACCAGACAGGCACATCTATACTATCGAAATTTTTCCAACACCTAAAAGGGTCACATTACTCATCCAAACGACTTACTACGGGGTTAATTACTTGGTTAAAGACAGTTCCTGATTGATGCACATGTTTATTTGAACACATTGAGTAGATAGGAGACAGGCCTCTATACATCGCCTTATACCTGATCTATACAATCGAACTGTTGCCAACACCATAATGGGTCACAGAAATCGTCCAAACGTCTTACCATGGGGTTAATAACTTGGCTAAAGACACTTTCTGATGGAAAAACACTTTAACCTGGCCACATAGAGTAGATTGGGACATGTACCTAGTTTTCGCCTATAAGTAGACACACCCCTTAATTCGAGTGGCATCGGGGCTTTTGGGTACCTGCGATGGCGCCGGAGACAGTCACAGACAGTTTTTATGAAATCGGGAGGGTCCTGGGAGGTGGAACGTGATGATAACTCGTTTTGCACCGGATTTTGAAAGTCTGCGAGGGTACCGGAAACAGTCGTATACCGGTTCATTGAACCCGGAAAGGACGATAGAGCCCGAAAATATTCATAACTCGATTGGCACCGGCATCCTGGAAGTCTGCAAAGGTGTCAGAGACAGCCACAGACCGGTTCATTAAACTGGAGAGGGTCGCAAGAGCCAGCAACTATGCATAACGATATTGGCACCGGCATCCTGAAAGTCTGCGAGGGTGCCGGAGATAGTCGCAAACCGTTGTAATGAACTTGGAAGGGTTCAGAGAGGGCAAAAACTAGACTGGCACTGGATTCCTGAAAGTCTGCGAGGGTGCCGGAGATATGCTTAAATTCAAGTGGTGCCGGGGCTCCTGGAAGTCTGCGATGGTGCCGCGTTAACGAGGCGAGCGCCGTCTTTGTTTTTTTGATGAAAAAGGCAGCACTTTCCCCTACCACATATAGAGGTAAAGCCTGAAAATTGAGGAAGTTTCAACATCTGATTTTTTTTTCAAAAACAAGATTTCATGGGGTGTCATTTCCAAACTTTCAGATGAGATGTGTTAATACAACTTTTGTAAAGCGAGTATTTTCCACCAGTTTATATATTTATAGTGGATATTTATCAACATGTTTAAAGACTTTTCCTCAGTCCATTGATGGAGTCGACCCCATTGTCCTCGATAGGCGTGAAAAAGCATGAATCATAAGCTGCCGCCGGGTATACCAATCTCAGTAGGGTGTAAACTTACAGGTAACTAATCTCAAGTTGTCTAGAGAGGCCCTCACATACTCACACTCATGGGTTTTTTCAATGGATTTTACTAAAACGTTCGAAAGTATAGATCAGGTATAAGGCGAATTCTAGGTACATGTCCTTATCTACTCTATGTGGCCCAGTTAACGTTTTTTCAATCAGCAATTGTCTTTAGCCAAGTTATTAACCCCATAGTAAGACCTTTGCCCTACTTCTGTGGCCCTTAAAGGTTTTTGGAAAAGTTCGATAGTATAGATCCGGTATAGGGCGATGTATAGAGGCCAGTCCCTATCTACCCAATGTGGTGAAATTAACGTGTGTTTTTTTTTATCAGGAATTGTCTTTTACCAAGTAATGAACCCAATAGTAAGATATTTGGACGATTTCTGTGGCCCTTTAAGGTGTTGTGAAAACGTCGGTTGTATAGATCCGGTACAAGGATATGTATAGAGGCCGGCCCCTATCTACTAAATGTGGTGAAATTAACGTGTGCTTTGATCAGGAATAGTCTGTTACCAAGTAATTAACCCAATAGTAAGATATTTGGACGATTTCTGTGGCCCCTTAAGGTGTTGTAAAAAGTTCGATAGTATAGTTACGGTATAAGGCGATGTATAGTGGCCAGTCCCCTATCTACTCAATGTTGTCAAATTAACGTGTGCTTTGATCAGAAATTGTCTTTTACCAAGTAATGAACACAATAGTAAGATATTTGGACGATTTCTGTGGCCCCTTAAGGTGTTGTAAAAACGTCGATTGTATAGATCGGGTACAAGGATATGTATAGAGACCAGTCCCCTATCTACCCAATGTGGTGAAATTAACGTGTGCTTTTGATCAGGAATTGTCTTTTACCAAGTAATTAACCCAATAGTAAGATATTTGGACGATTTCTGTGGCCCCTTAAGGTGTTGTGAAAACGTCGATTGTATAGATCCGTTTCCTGGATATGTATAGAGGCCGGCCCCTATCTACTAAATGTGGTGAAATTAACGTGTGCTTTGATCAGGAATAGTCTTTTACCAAGTAATTAACCCAATAGTAAGATATTTGGACGATTTCTGTGGCCCTTTAAGGTGTTGTTAAAACGTCGATTGTATAGATCCGTTTCCTGGATATGTATAGAGACCAGTCCCCTATCTACTCAATGTGGTGAAATTAACGTGTGCTTTGATCAGGAATTGTCTTTTACCAAGTAATTAACCCAATAGTAAGACATTCGAACGATTTCTGTGACCCTTTAAGGTGTTTGAAAAGTTCGATTGTATACATCAGGAATAAGGCGATGTTTAGAGGCATGTCCCCTATCTACTCAATGTGGCGAATTTAATGTGTGCTTCAATCAGGAATTGTCTTTTACCAAGTATTTAACCCCATCCTTAGTCGTTTGGACGATTTCTGTGACCCTTTAAGGTGTTGGAAAAAGTTCGATAGTATAGATAAAGTATAAGGCGATGTATCCAGGTCTGTCCCCTATCTTCTCAATGTGGTGAAATTAACGTGTGCTTCAATCAGGAATTGTCTTTAACCAAGTTTTTAACCCCATCCTTAGTCGTTTGGACGATTTCTGTGACCCTTTAAGGTGTTGGAAAAAGTTGGATAGTATAGATCAGGTATAAGGCGATGTAGACATGCCTGCCCCTTATCTACTCACTGTGGTCAAATAAATGTGTGCTTCGATCAGGAGTTGTCTTTAGCCAAGTTATTAACCCCATAGTAAGACATTAGAACGATTTCTGTGACCCTTTAAGGTGTTTGAAAAAAATCGATAGTATATATCAGGTTGAAGGTGATGTATAGATGCCTGTCTCCAATCAACTGAATGTGGTCAAATTAACGTGTTTCACACATTTGGATCCAGGTGGGAGGCCAACTATTTGACAATCTAATTATTTCTTCAAAGTAATGACATATTAATTATCTAAAACATTTGCTGCAGACGTCATATGTTACAGATGAAATATACTCAGCCTGCTGTGGGTTAACCACTTTACTGCCTTACTCAGAGTATCCTAGTTATTTGCAAACAGTTTGGGTCCTAATCAGACGCCACGTTATGTGGCGTCTGATCAGGATTCAAACTGGTTGGCACGCATTTCAACATTAAGTCAAAATACCTTAAATTTTAAATGAACTGAAAGCAGACGACAGTTGTTTAAACTGATGACGTCATGGCAGTTGTGGGGTTAAAAACACTGCAGAGGCTTTGTCGCTGCAAGATAGTTTATTTTCTTATTGGAGATAAGTCAATTTGGAGCTTGTCCATGAAACCATCATTGCAACCACATCAAACTGAAAACATGCACGTGGACTAGGTGACTCTAGCACTTCGTCTGTCCTAGCGTTTGATTAAAAAATGTCGTAGATCTATACAGTATAAATTTGTACTTTCAAATTTTGCAACAATTATTTTTTAATGGCAGAAATATAAAAGAGCCTTGCCATGAGAAACCCTGTCTTATTGCATTGTAAACAGTGTAGATCAAGATCAGCCGCTGCGTCTTTTACGCGGCAGCTGGACTTGATCTACACTGTTTGACACCCACATGCATCTAAAGCATTGTATTCAGCAGTATTATATATGGTATTTGGCAGTATAGACCAAACTTAGATACAAAGCCTGGGATGACAAGGGTGCACAATGTCTATACAATGTTGCAATCCAATAAGACAGCTTTTGTCATGGCACGGCTCAAGTGTATATTTTGAGTACAACTTAAGGACCCTTGTTTAACAGTCAAATCCATCTATAACTATATAGCTATAGCTTTTTGTCATAGATTGCATAAAGACAATAAGTGTAGACCCTGATCAGTGGGTTCCTGCAAGGACCCACTGATTAGGGTTCACAGTTTGCATAGGACAAGTGTACTCTTCGTAGGTACACTGTTTGTTAATGAAGAGTAGAATTGAATGTGTTAACCCTTTACTCCATAGTCTGTTTCTAGTTTTGATGGCAAGTGACCACTTAAAACAGGTTGAATGTAAAGAAGATTGCACCTTAAGGTGCATTCTGCTAAATACTTTCAACCTGCGTTAAGCTACCATCTGTTAGGATATAAGATTGTATAAAATGAAACTATTTTCTTCAAGACTTTAAATACTTACAAAGTTTATTGGGTAATGCTTAAAAAGTTTTGGTTTTTGATCGAATAACATACAAACTATAAATGCTATTTAGTTTTTATTGTTCAGTACTTATCAATACATGTTAAAGCATCTAAGGATCAGATGCAGATGTAAACAGCCTGCATATTAAGTAAACAACATGTAAAATTGTAACAATCGAAGCTTCAGAGCGAGTATTACGAATATTGCAATTTTATCTCTATTCCAGACTCTATGTTGTGACATACTCAACAGTATAATCTCTTTGAGATGATTATTGTAAGTTATCAATGCATAGGGTTTCTGAGAAACAGAAGCATGTAAGGTTTAACCCATTCCCCCATAAATACACCTATAATTTATTCCTCAACTGAAGATAGTAGTTCCCTTTAATACAGTCATGAAAATGTATCATAAGAATATTTTCTAAATCGTAGCAGATAATAGCTTAAAGCAGGCTGAAAGTAAAGCAGAATGTGCCTAAATGCGCATTCTGCTTTACTTTCAAACTGCTTTAAATGATTATATTTTTCTAAACTATAAATAGGCTATGGGGTAATGAGATATTACCATTAAATGTCAATCACTGTCAGAGCACAAAATGATGCATTTGAAATAGCAACTTTCTTATGTCTCTTATAGACTCTATGCTGTAACTATACATAAGACCTTTTGCTTGTGAAAATTCAAATGTGTAATCACACCATCATGTTTATGGAGACAGAAAGCAAATAATATTCACTCTTGCCTGTGGAGCTCTATTTTAGAAATAATCTTCGCTCCATGGTTTGCTATTGCCTCATATACTACGAATTGGAGTTCTGACCCATAGCAAATTAACCACAAGGGACTAAGGCCCAAGTGGTTAATTTGCAGCGCGTCAGAAAGACAAATCGTGGTATATGAGGCCATAGCAACCATGGAAGAAGATTATTTGAATCTAACATGACAAATAAGGATTTAACCGGGTCTACACAGTTAGGTTTTCAATATAAAGGGGAACAATCGCCTCGGACTATTTTTATTAGAACTCCCCTTCTATGGCTGTTCCATTCTACCCATTCAAAATGCATCATACATAATCGTATCTTAACCCTTTCCCTTATAGAAGCGACTTTTAGCGCATTCATTTTATTCATCTGCCAAAGAAAATAGTTCCATTTTATACTGTCATGAATATGTATCATAATAAATTTTTTCTATATCCTAGCAGATAGTAACTTAAAGCAGGCTGAAAGTAAAGCAGAATGCGCCCTAGGGCGCATTCTGCTTTACTTTTAGCCTGCTTTTATAGGTCACATATCTTAAATACAAGAAACAGGCTATTGGTTAAAGGGGTAAAACCATTTTGTAGTTATATTTTAAACCCCACTTTAAACAAGTTTAACATCTAAATACATTGAATAAACTATTTATCACCTAAAAATGTCAACTATAGGTAAACAATGACCAGTGAACCGTGAATGTACTTTACAACTTGGCACTTTCCACGATTTAGGGGTGTTTTTATTGCTGCAGTCCATCTAACTAAGCTGTCGATATGCTGACAGAGGGCTGACACCACTATAAAGTGGACTGCGCTGAATATTATGGTTCACTGCTCGTTGTTTACTTATACCTTACAAACTATTAGCAAAATGTTTTACAATTTGCATATATTTATTTCAACCGAGCGTTCTTATTTATCGTAGAATGATCACAGGAACAGCCATTTTAACCGGACTATTTTCACATCCTTGTATATCAGTTTCTGGTCATTGTTTATTGTACTAATATATCACGGTAAATTTGTTCTTTGTTTATAGAGACGAATTCACGTGTCGTGTTAGAATACAGTATAACTGTCAGTTCATAACATGGTATTGGTCATAGAAAAATGTAAAACACAATAAAAACCATTTGTTCGTTCAAACACAGTAGGAATAGTGAGTGTATTTTATGAATACAGAACTCGGGTCAAAAACAGAGAAATTAAATTTGCTGGAAAGTCTGTGTCTAAGGCCACGGCTACATGTACCTGTTCATTTGGTATCAACACATCCATAATCAGAAGTGCATACAACCTATATCTAAGACTGGATACTGCTTAAAGCAAGATGAAAGTAAAAGTTAAAGAATGTTCTGTTTTACTTTCACCTTGTTTTCAGCTGCCAATTGGATTCAACTGTATCAATGTTCAATTAATTTTTGAGATTATGGGGAGAATCATTCTTGATTGAGAGAAGTATGAAGAAGAAGAAGAAGACCTATTGGGCTAATGCGAAGGAAAATGTTACAGAAATAATTACTAAGCTTTGAGAAACCCAGTATGCCAGCTGCAAAGGGTACTTACTTCTGAAGTCCTCATGTATAATTATGACCCATCAAGGGATTGGAGTATACAAACTAGAGGTAGATAGTACAGCCAACTTCACTCCACATATACCCCTTTAAATGCATTTCACTTTATACAGAAATGAATATGCACCATAAAACATATTTTCTATACATCCAAGAAAATTTTAGCTTAAAGCAAACTGTAAGTAAAACAGAATGCACGATAAGGCACATTCAATCTGCTTTATTTTCAACCTGCTTTACCTGGATACCTGTCTTTAAAACTAGAAACAGGCGATGGAGTAAAGGGTTAAAGATGTACAAAACTTTGAAAGAACCCAATAGCCAGTTGAAAAAGAGTTGTCGGAGAACAGCAAAGCTCGCCTAACTAAACCTTTCTTAAATAGGTAACTATCAATAGAAAAGTGTATCAGTACATTGATATTCAAGCCACAGGGAACCTCCATTCCAAATATCAGCTTATAAATGCAAATATGTCATGTAGTATAAGTGCATTTCAACACTTACTTCATAACTAACTTTGAAATTTCAGTCCCAAAACTCCACAACAGGTAAAATTTTGACTAAATTTAAACCTTTTTTTAAATTTCAATTACGAAACATCAATGTTCAACCCACAGGTCACCTCCATTCCAAATATCAGCTTCCTATTACAAATATTTCATGTAGTATTAGTGCATTACAACACTTACCCCAAAACTTTAACCATGAGAAATCAGCCGAAAAACCTATGTCCACAAAAGGTGAAATTTTGACTAAATTTAACTTTTATTTTTAATTTTAACTACGTAACATCAATGTTCAACCCACAGGGCACCTCCATTCCAAATATCAGCTTCCTAATACAAACATTTCATGTAGAATTAGTGCTTTACAACACTTACCCCAAAACTTTAACCATGAGAAATCACCCGAAAAACCTAAGTCCACAAAAGGTGAAATTTTGACTAAATTTAACTTTTTTTTTTTAATTTTAACTATACAACATCAATGTTCAACCCACAGAGCACCTCCATTCCAAATATCAGCTTCCTAATGCAAATATTTCATGTAGTGTTAGTACATTACAACACTTACCCCAAAACTTTAACCATGAAAAACCAACGCCGACGTGATTCCATAAGCCCCCCATTCTCCGAATAGGCGAGCTAAAAAGGCTACTACATGCATATGTCCCATCAAGGGAAAAGAGTATACAAAATAGACGTAGATAGTACATTCAAAATTGTGTAAAGGCACTTTAACTTTATTGCATTAACAGTGTTTAACCCATTACCCCATAAATACACATTTATACGTCTTTTATTTATTCCTACACTAATGAAAACAGTTTTCATTTATACAGTCATGAAAATGTATCATAAGAAATATTTCCCACATTCTTTGCTGTTGGTAGCTTAAACCAGGCTGAAAGTAAAGCAGAAAGCATCTTGAGGCGCATTGTGCTTTACTTTCAACCTGCTTTAAGAGGTCACCTGTCTTCAAAACTGAAAACAACCTATGGGGTAATAGATTAAGACAGGTGGCGACACAAAGGTGATGCACACAGCTCCTATAGCTTCTTCAATGAGTGGCTGCTTAACACATTCTTGACTGTTATACATGAATAAACAGGTCTCCAGATGAGAGGGAGTAAACTGAAAAAATCCAACATTTTCTCCACTGATTTCAGAACCAAATCCTATGGTGTTACTACTCATTAGAATCATCTCGAAGAGACGATTTTAATGAATAGTGATACCATAGGATTTAATGCAGAAATAAAGATTGTAATTTTGAGATACTCTCCTTATCTAGAGCTCTGTATGAATATGTGATTTAGGTTACATTGGAAATGAACACGTGCAGAGAGCTCCTTTAAAAGCACTCTGATAAGGCTATGGATGCACTATTATTCTGCAATGTGTTGTAAAACGACCATGAAAAGTCAAAATTTGACTAGGCTTAATTGAAAACTGGAATTGTTCATATTAAGTTACAATGGTGAATGAGTTAACCAGTTTAGATGTATAACTGTAAATTGTCTACATTAGTTTAAAGCTAAAAACATTTACTCTTATGTTGGGTAAATGTTTGGCCTGCAACAATAGTTGTTGCCTGCTACTGTTCTACTAAAAATAGATTTTTCAAAACTGGGTCAGAGCATCAAACAAACATTTTGGATCCGCGTTACGCAGCCTCTCATCCGGACTCTTCACTAAAGTTAACATTTTTTTAACAGCAAGCATGCTAAGAGTTAATACAGAAAAATCCTGCTAGTAATGCCACTCATAAGAAAGCTTCATTTTCTTTTAAGTTGCTGCTTAAGCAAGAAGAAAGTGAAGGCAAGCAGAAAGATTGAGGCATCTGTTTTTAAATACATCAAAATTATGGCAAGTGGCTGTGGCAACAGAAATTTTCTGTACATAATCTTATATTACAGACATTCCAGTCGGAACCTTCTATAACATACCGGTACTTCACAATAAAACTTATTGAGCAATGCTACATCAACTACTGTGCCTGACAAAACCTGTCTTATTGCATTCAAAACAGTGTAGACGCAGCGGATGGTCTTGATCTACACTATTTGACACCCACATGCATCAAAGGCATTGTATGTGGCTGTATTTTATACGGAATTTGGCAGCATATCTACCAAGCTCATATACAGAGCCTGAGATGACAATGTACAATGCAATAGGGCAGGTTTTGTCATGGCACGGCTCTGATATGTTTACATTATGGACAATTTGTGCAAATTTTTAATCCTTTCAGTGTCATAAGTTAACATCATCTGCTTTTATCTTGTCTATTTTTATTTTTCAAAGTTAAAATTAAAGCTTTTTAACTTTATGAGAAATTGACATACATGTGAATTAAACAGTTTGGATTATATTCATACTCCATGTTACTAGGTGTATGAACTGAATTCAAACTGCTTTAAACAGCCAGTGTAGTCAGGCTTGGCAGTAAAATGGTTTAACCATTTACTCCATAGCCTGTTTCTAATTTTGCAGAAAGATGACCTCTTAAAGCAAGTTGAAAGTAAAGCAGAATGTGCCAGCCTTAGTGCACATTATGCTTTACTTTCAGCCTGCTTTAAGCTATCATCTGAAACTCTGCTAGAATATAGAAAATATTTATAATACATACTCATTACTGTAAAAAAGGAACTATTTTCTTCAGTGGGGGAATAAATCAAAGGCGTAAAAACGGGGTTTTATTGAGTAATGGGTAAAATTACTTAAGATAAATAAGGCTGCAATGTCTTCAAAATATGGAAGATGCACACATGTTAATATCAGTTTCACTTTTCATTAAATTGCCCAACCCCTCCCTTTTACTTTGACAAATGAAATGCCTTTTTGTCATGTTTTGAAAAGACATTGGAAATCGTTTTCTGCATCCTGACAGGTGTATGCTTTAACCCAGTACTCCATAAATACACCTTTTTAGGCCTTCAGTTTACTTATCCACTGAAGACATGTAGCATAATAGATATTTTCTAAATCCTAGCAGATTGTAGCTTGAAGCAGGTTGGAAGTAAAGCAGAATGCACATTAAGGCACATTCTGCTTTATTTTAAACCTGCTTTAAGTGGTCACCTGTTTTCAAAACTAGCAACAAGCTATGGGGTAAAGGGTTAAGCAACAGCATTTTTTCAACATTGTAAACAAACTAGAGATTGTTTTTGAGAAAAACACATGACCCCCCCCCCCCCCCCACCCATTAGAGGAATAAATTCACCCCCTGGCAACTATAAATATAGGATTTTACATGAGTGTTCATAATTTATTGGATTATTAAACGAGTCTTTTAGAAAACGATAAAAACGAGGCTCTGCCGAGTTTTTATCGTTTTCTAAAACGACGAGTTTGATAAATCCAATAAATTATTAACACGAATGTTATATTCTTTTTATAACAAAACCTAGAAATGTTATTTATCGCAGCCTTTGAGGTCAAGTGAATGCTAAGCGCGATATAAGTAGATCTATACAGGAAAAAGTTTTTTCCAAATTAACCCCGTTCACTAGCATAATGTTTATGGTGTTATATGTATTAATAAACACTTTCATGTAGATCTAATATTGATTAATTACACCAAAAATCTATAAATTGAATCTACATGATGGAATGAAGACATTGGAAATCGAACGCGCATAGAACGCATTTTAACGACGTCACAAGTAAACGACATCGTGGCGTACCTCATTTGCATAGTTATATAACTAGTTATATATGACATTTAAACAAAGGGTGTTATTGAACGCTCACGCCGTCTGTTATGTTATAAAGTTATTTATTGCAGCCTTTGAGGTCAAGTGAATGCTACGCGCGATATAAGTAGATCAATACAGGAAAAAAATTGTTCCAAATTAACCCGTTCACTTGCATAATGTTTATGTTACTATATGTATTAATAAGCACTTTCATGTAGATCATATATTGATTAATTATACCAAAAATCTATAAGTTGAATATACATGATGGAAAGAAGACTTTGAAAATTGAATGCATAGAACGCATTTTAATGACGTCACAAGTAACAATGTCGTGGCGTGCCTCATTTGCATAGTTATTTAACTAGTTATATATGACATTTAAACAACGGGTGTTATTCAACGTCACGCCGACTGTTATGTTATAAGAGGAATAAATTCATATGTCAAAATACTGACATTGTAAATTGTAAGCAATTAATTTTCAGATTAAAATTGTGTGTATACTTACTGTGTGACTTCTGTCATAATTGTTGCAGCCCATATGCCTATATACATGACCATCCTCACATATAGCTGGTTCATATGTAAAAGTTTGAATGAAAACTCTTACATAGTATAGGAGGATTTAGCTGCACAAGACTTTTTCGCTATATAATCTTTATAAGGAAAAACTACAAAGGGCCATAACTTCTGTCAAAATTGTTGGAGTCACAATTCCAAACCACATGACCATCCTCACATATAGCTGGTACATGTGTAAAAGTTTGAAGTAAATCCCTCAAATAGTGTAGGAGGAGTTAACTGCACAAGAATTTTTTGCTATATACTCTATATAAGGAAAAACTACAAAGGGCCATAACTTCTATCAAAATTGTTGCAGCCAAAAATCCAAACCACATGACCATCCTCACATATAGCTGGTACATGTACATGTATGTGTAAAAGTTTGAAGTAAATCCCTAAAATAGTGTAGGAGGAGTTAGCTGCACAAGAATTTTTCTGTTAAAATTGTTGCAGCCAAAATTCCAAACCACATGACCATCCTCACATATAGCTTGTTCATTTGTTAAAGTTTGAAGTAAATCCCTCATAAAGTGTAGGAGGAGTTAGCTGCACAATAATTTTAACAGACGGACAGACAGAAAGCACACCACCAATATGTCTTCCTCCCCTAAAGGGGGGAGACATAACTATAGTGGAGGGTTTGATGACAATGGATAAATAAGGCCCCAATGCCGTCAATACCTGGAAAATGCACACTCTAAACCCACATTTAAATGTCAGTGTAAAACTGCTTGAGTAACAATCTTAACAAGTTTATCTGTATAACAAACTCCACTGTCATGATCGATCCAACTCAGATTTCACACTTCTCTCGGCCAATAAGTCCTCCATTATACTAAGACTCTGCAAATAGAATATAACAGACCATAGATATAGCTACAGAAGCATTGCAAACATTAACCATTTCCCCATAAAAACACCTTTTTACACCCTTAATTTATTCCTAAACTGAAGAAAATAGATAAACTTTATACAGTCATGAATATGCAATACAGGGTATGTGTGACATCTGACGTCTGCATCGCCTCCCCTGATTATTTGTTCTTTATTTTATCAGCCACTGTAAATGTTCAGATGATAGATGTTCAAAGTGGGTGGAGTTAATATAGGAATATTCAAAAGGAGATAGGTTAATGCAGGAAACATGTAATGAAGGACGTTCATTGAGGAGCTTTCTGTATTACATTTATTCTACATTAAGTTACTCTCTTGCGTTTAACCCTTTACTCCACAGATATGCATTTAACTCATTTAATTGATTTGTCCACTAAAGAAAGTAGTTACAATTATAAATATGTGTTATAAAGATTTTTTTCTATATAAAGCAGATAATTGTTTAAAGCAGGCTGAAAGTAAAGCAGAATGCATCTTAAGGTGCATTATGCTTTACTTTCAACCTGTTTCAAGTGGTCACCTATATTCAAAACTAGAAAGAGGCTATGGAGTAACAGGTTAAAGTTTGGGGGCCTCCGTGGCCTAGTGGTATAGTCACCGTGACTAACATCACTAAGCTCCTCACCGCTGTGAGTTCGAATCCCAGTAGGGTCGTTCGGATTTTTCATGTGGGGAAGCCTTCTAGCTGGCTTGCGGAAGGTCTGTGGTTCTACCCGGTTGCCGATTTGTGCCTGAAACAGTGCATAAAGGGATTCTGGGGTCTTCCTCCACCTATAATTAGCTGGACGTCGCGATATGTCAAATATTAAAGATCTGGGCCTTACAGTTTTAGAAAAGAAGATTTTTAAAGGTTTTCCTATATAGGTCTATGTAAAACTGATCAGCCCTGGGGCGGGGCCAAATTTGATCCAGGGGTAATAATTTTTACAATCTTGGTAGAGGACAATAAGGCTAAGATGCATGTCAAATATTAAAGATCTGGGCCTTACAGTTTCTGAGAAGAAGATTTTTAAAGGTTTTCCTATATACGTCTGTGTAAAACTTATAAGCCCCGGGCGGGGCCAATTTTGACCCGGCTGTCATAATTTGAACAATCTTAGCAGAGGACCATAAGGCAAAGCTACATGTCAAATATTAATGATCTAGGCCATACAGTTTCTGAGAAGAAGATTTTTTAAAGTTTTCCTAAGAAAAACTGATAAGCCCCAGGGCGGGGTCATTTTTGGCCCTAGGGTCAAAATTTGAACTATCTTGCTAGAAGATCATTAGGTTATGATACATACCAAATATCAAAGGTCTGGGCCTTTGGGTTTCTGAGAAGAAGATTTTTTAAGATTTTCTTACGCATTAAAAGTTGTCTATACGGTCATGTTAGAAAATCTGGTCCCACATCAAGGGGAATAACTCTAGCCAAAATCTTTGAACAAGACTTCGTTCCCCCTTGTCACAGATGCTTCTGACAAAGTTTGGCTGAAATCTGGTAGTGGTTTCAGAGGAGATGTTGTTTGAAAATGTGAACGGACGACGGACGCCAGACACCGGACGGAATGGTATCACAATAGCTCATCCTGAGCCTTCGGCTCAGGTGAACTAATCAAAGTACTGTAGTACTGCAGGCTCGGACTTTCAGTATAATGTAGAACAAAGTAATGCAGAAAGCTAATTATGGAGTTTCTGCATTACCATTGCCATGCATTAAGCAGTAATCTGCATCGCTTAAAGACCCTAAAGAACTTGTAATGTGCATGTCTTATAATGCATCGTCTGCTATGACTACTAGGTGAATGTTTATTACAAGGGAGTAAATACAGTGTTTAAATCACCACTGGTACAGACTCAGGATCCTGATTTTAACTCAGTGCTGCTACTACACGGTTTATCAGATAGTGACGTATCCAGCAACTGAAGCTCCATTAGATAGCATATGTAAACCCCGTATGACAGGATTTGTTTGTAGGGGGAGCTAGACTCGCACCAATATTTTTCTTAAGGATTCGATATAGGCTCTCCGAGCCAAAAATGGTATGACACTCTGCAACTCTTGAGCAACATTTATGCCAAGTATCAAGTAAATCAGGTTGAAACTGAGGAGGGAGTTGAAAGTACAAGATTTTGCAGACAGACTGACCGACGACCGACAGGCTGATTCCAGTATACCCCCATCAAACTCTGTTTGTGGGGGTATAAATAGTCTACATTAATACAGTCATGAATATGCATAATAAGAAATAGTTTCTATGTACTAGCAGATGGTAGCTTAAAGACATTTCCTCAGTCCTTTGATGGACTCTCCTCCCATTTGTTCTCACTAGGCGTGAAAATACATGTAAAGCAGGAGTAAAGTGTGCCTAGCCAATGTCACTAATCTCAAGTTGTCTAGAGTGGCCCTGACATACTCACACTCAAGAGTTTTTTCAATAGGTTTTTCTAACCAAACTAATAAATTCAAGGAACGGGCCCAACATGAGACGCTTCAATGAGTATATATCCCTAGACAAGAGTAACTGCGCAACTTGCACAGTGCTGCATGATTTTATACCTGGTTTACCGAAATTAGGTCAGGAAATGTCTTTAAACACATTTGTAATAGTACTCAAAATGTCGCAATTACATTCTAATTTTGTTCCAAATTTTTATGCAACCAAGCATTCTACCAAGTACGATGAAATCAGGGAAAAATTGTTTAGGGTAATTGTGTTAACAAACCAGATGGACAGATAGATGGAAATTGCCATACCAGAACTATTAATGTCTCATTTTCAATTAGCATATAAAATTCAAAATACAGTAAAACCTCTCTATTAACATTCACTAAAACGAAGGCTAATTGATTGTATAAAAGACAGGTGACAGCTTAAAGCAAGGAACTTTCTATTTTAATGTCACCTTGCTTTAAGCAGTCACCTGTCGAAAACACCTAATAATTAAAACAATTTAGTGGTCATAATTGTGAGGTTTTACTGTATGGTAAAGTTAAACAGGCCATCAAAACTTTCAATGCAAGTAAACTGACTAATCCGTACCAGCCAGCATTGATATTGTCTGTCTTGAATACAGACTTCTCCTTCATTTCAGCATACTTGGACTATGTAAGATTTCTACTCTGTAACTCCAAACGCTGACGCTTCAAGTCCAGCCATGCACGTTCCTCAAGTAGTATTGCTTTCTCATCCAAAACCTGAAACTGTGACAGAAATCAAAATCTAATTATGTACAGCGCTTCCTCTCTGCAACGACACCCAATGGGAGACAAAAAAATATGTGCGTTGTTCGGAGGGAGTCATTTTAGGGAGGGAAATTGGCTTACATTTGCAAACAGCTTGAATCCATATCAGACGCCCTGTTACACAGCTTCTGATCTGGATTCAAGCTGTTTGTCACATGTTTGTCACATGTTATTAGGTTTTTTTCCTGTTGAAATGTCTCATATGTAAATTTGAGAGAAACAGCAGACGACAATTTCAAATAGACTATGTTGCAGCCATGAAAAGGTTGGACTTCATTATATTGTTTTGGGAACATCAGCAATCGTCATTATAAGGAGGGAACCGTTGTTGGGAGGGCCGTTGTAGAGAGTGAGCACTGTATTATTATTATTATTATTTTTATTATTATACCAGATTTATATAGCGCTCTTTTCACACAGGGGTAGTGCGTTCAAAAGCGCTTCACATGAAATTACACAAATGTACCTACAAAGCAAGAAAAGACAAAATAACTACAATAAGATCTACAATAAACATGAATAAACATATAAAAGACGGCCCCAATAATGGCGATCACATTACTCCCATCAATCAGCAATGAAGCGACCGGCTTCTGATTGTCGACCGATAGAAACAATAGTAGAGCGCCCAAATGCAGGCCGCCAGGAAAAGACAAATGACTACAATTAGATCTAAAATAAACATGAATAAACATACAAAAGACAGCCCCCAAAATGGTGATCACGTTACCCCATCAATCAATTAGCAATGAAGGTAAAGGCTTCTTAATGCCGACTGATAGAAATAACAGTAGAGCGCCCAATGAAGGCCACTAAACATACAAAAGACAGCCCACAAAACGGCGATTGCATAACCTCATCAATCTATTAGAGCAACGAAGGAAAAGGCTTCTTTATGCCGACTGATAGAAACAATAGCAGAACGCCCAATGTAACATAACTAGGAAAAATAGCATGCGACAATAACTAAAAAATGTAGTATCATCTGATAGATATTAAATTTAGGATATTGAGAGCAAATCAATGTACAGTCAATGTACAAGTGACATAGATCTATTTAAGTCAACCATTTACCCCCAAACATGTTTCCTATATTGAAGATATGTGCACATTCTGCTTTAATTTTAACCTGCTTTAAGTTACTCTCTGCCAGGATAAAGAAAATATTTCTTATGGTACATATTTATGACTGTTTAAAGTGGAACTACACGTATCTTTTACTGTAGGAATAAATTACAGGTGTAAAAAGGGTTTATTTATGGGGTAATGAATTATGTGTTTAGGAAATATAGATGAAATCAAAGACAGGACAAAATTTAGGCAAAAATCTCCTGCAGGAGTTTTAGGCAATAGTTTTATCCTGCATTTAGCAACAGCCAATATAGAAACTTGCTTAATGGGTACTGTATTAAACGGTTACTTAATACAGGTAAAAAACACAAAGCCTTCATTTATTAGCAGGTATAGTAGGTCTCCAGACAAAGGGTGGTAAACTAAAACTATTCAATAATTTCTTTGGAAATTTATAACATTTTAGGCTAGCAATTTTCACACTGTATTCACTCACTATTGATCACTTATCAAACATCGCAAAGAATCCTTACTCCTTATAAATAGTCTTATACAGTCTTGAGCACAATATATGTCTGTCAAGGGGCACAACTTAACATCATTAATAGAAATATTGCAAAAACAAACTCTTTAGGAAACTTTGCATTCTATTAAGAAGTGTCATGAAAATCGTGCAAATTTTATTTTGAGATATCTTGTAAACAAACCTGATGGACCATCATGCCTATGCTGTATATCTTATTCCTTGGTGAAATTAAGCTATGTTCTGTTCTGTTAACCCATTCTCTTATAGCCTGATTCTAGTTCTGAAAATAGGTGACCACTTAAGGCCTTTCGCTACCGGAAGTCGGTCTTGCGGGCGAGCGGATATGCGTCTGGACGACACAGACTTTTTTCGTACGTGTTTATACTAGAAAATTTATATAAAGGAAATGTTGATACGAATTAGTATAATCCTTCATAGCGCAGTTAGTATAGTGGTTGACTATAGTGGTTGACTAGCAATCCAAAGGTCATAGGTTCGAGACCCATCCGATCCAAATTTTTTTTTTAAGTGTCCGATTTATTGACTTGTCAATCCATAACGCAGTAATCAAGAGACATGTTATGTTTAGTCTTCGTTGATTAGTACTAGTGATGTTTACGGTCCAAGTATATGTCAACTTACCTGTACGTTTTAGTTTAATGACTTACAAGTCAATTAAATCGGTATACATGTAAACGATTTGATCGAACTATAAAGCCACACAGTGAAGCTTATCAATACGCTAACCTTTTCAAGATCGATATTGCCCATTATAATTATGTTCAAACAATATAATAAACCTTGTATGCAAGTCCATGAATAAATAATAATGCATTTTAATGACAAAGTTTTAATTCTAAGGTAGGTAACTGTATCTAAACAACAAATATCCCACATTTTAATAAGAAAATATGTTATAACAACAAATCCTGACTGTAATATTTTCTAATTTTTTCAGACTGACTAGTTCATCAACCATATATTTTAATAAAATGAAATCAAATATACATTGAATGAGTCAGTTTTTTGTAATTAAATTTTTTAGCATTTTGCAAAATTTAAATAGCTGATAACATCTTTCTGAACACCTTTATTCAAAATGTTTTTAGCTTGTCTTGTAATGAATGTTGTTGACTACTTATTGGGCGAGAATTATAGTCATTAGCTTTATTCATTTTTAAGAAAAATAAAATCATCAAAATTCTAGGTTTTTGTCAGAAAAAAGACCTTAAAGACAAATCACACGATAAATTTTGCCTATATTTACCCACATTGTTTCTTAGGCTATTATCATTCTTCATGAAAAGTTTCATAACAATCGTATGGAAACTACGCGCATATGCGAAGTACCTTAAAGCAGGTTGAACATAAAGCAGAACGCGCCTGCTTTAAGCTACCATCTGCTAGAATATAGAAAATAGTTCTTATCACACATTCATAACTGTATAATTTGAAACTATTTTCCTCAGTGGAGAAATAAATTAATGACGTAATTATGGGGTAATGGGTTAATGGGCATATAACAAGCAATGAAGAGATATACTTACAGCTCATAATATCGTTGGTATGACATAATAACAGATGGCAACACTTTTTCTGTACTCAACATCAAACCCTACAAGAACAATCACCAAGAGTAAAGTTTGAATACCATAGTTTTTTACTATTCCTGTATTATTCCTGTATTATTAATATAAATCGTATAAAGAAACATGTACCATTCATTGCAGAAAAAAATAAGCCTTTAATGATAGGTGACTCTTAAGGCCACTGAAACTAATGATAATAGATTTAAAGGAGCTTTTTGTTTAACTGTCACATTGCTTTAAGCAGTCACCTGTCGTTACCACTTAGTAATAAACATAGTTTAGTGGTCGTAATATAGAGATTTAACTGTACTTAATGATTATGCAAATAAAAGTAATGATTTATTCTTGCTAACGCAACACTCTGGGCACAATGTATGTCTGTTAAGGGGCACAACTTGACATTATTACCGGTAATAGAAATATCGCAAAATACAAACTCTTTAGAAAGCTTTGCATTCTATTTAGTATTATCATGAACATCTGCAAAAGCATGCCATGGGTTCAAGACAGCTTATCATCATGGGCTTTCTGTTGATGGTTTAACTCTTTGAACCCTAGTCCCGCATATAGGCGTGCTTTTCAAACAGTGTACATGTGAATAGCACACTTGTCCTATGCAAACAGTGAAGACCTTGATCAGAGGGCTCCGAAAGGAGCCCTCTGATCAGGTTCTTCACTGTTTGTCACAATGCCAAACATTGACAAAAACAACCCTTAAAAGTCAGAAATGGACTAGACTAAAATGGAAACTGGAATTTTCCATTTAAAGGGACTCGCAACCGGATGGTGTACTTGTCAAAATAAAATAAAATACTCAAATAAAAGCAAATTTGTGGCATTATTTGGCTTCTGACATTAAAAAAATATGATCAGTCCAAAAAAAGTCTCAAGAATCGTCACCGAATCTTAGATTTTTAGATATTTTCCATCGTTTTTCTATACCGACTAGTAGACGGTATAGTTGTTGTTGTTGCTTCTCTACACGGGCTCAGACATAAACACGAGCCGAATTACGAAGTTGTATGCACTTTCGATCGCTACACATTCAAATACGTTAAATCGATCCGAGATAAACGGATAGTTTCCGTGGTCCATTGGTCTAAGCGGTTTCCCCTATTTTGCCTTCTGTCCGCCAATTCCGGGCCCCGGGTTCGAATCCCACCAGAGACCAATATTTTTTTTTATTGAAATACATTTTTTTAAACAGAATTTCTTATCCTAAACTAATTCTTTACCATTTATATAAGCGTTTGACACATATTTACAAATTACTATTTTTAATGCACCATCTGGTTGCGAGTCGCTTTAAAGTTTCAGGGAGGAAAGGGTTAATACAAGTATGACTATAAATTTAAAAGGAGCTACACCTTTAAATATTTCACACAAGTTCAAATATAGTAAGGATTAGTGCTTGACTGTTTCTTTTGTACAACAGTGTTAACCTATTACACCATAAGCATTTTTAAGTCTTTAAATTATTCCAACATTGAAATAAATAGTTCCAATTGATATAGCGATGAACATATACGGTACCCGATACATCCGTACAAGACGACCTTTGTTCTTACGCCTGAAATTCTGCCATTTCGGTGGGTAGACGCAGTTACTGTTGAAATTGCGTGATAACAATTGGTTTTATGTTATGTTTTTATGGAAGGGTATAATGTTAGCTAGACATAACTGCAACAAAAGTGTAACTGTTGACAAGTTTTTACTTTATGAGGTAGGATGAGAGTAAACGGAAAATCAGTTGCCTCCCCTTGTCTCTATGTTAACCTTTTCACTCACTCACTATCCTAGTTTAGCGTCCGCGTTCCCTTCATCAGGGGTTCGACGTTGACTGGCGGTCTTTATACATAGTCTCCAGTGGTCACTGTCGTGGAGTCCACCTTCACCATCTGCCACTTTATGCGGTCTTGCCTGATGGTTTCTCTCCAGGTCTTCTTAGGGCGTCCGGTTTTCTTCTGACTGGCCACTTTCAGATCTCTGCATGTGTTGATTGGTCCACTGCTCCTTTCCACATGTCCAAACCAACGTAGTCTGTTCGCTCTAAGAATAATGTCCAGCGGTTGGATGGCCAATGTCTCGAGCAAGGTCTCTGACCTAACATACTGGGTCTGGTCAGATTTAACGTGGCAGATCCATTTGATCATGGCCCTATCATTCCGACGGAGTCTTGCGAGTGACGACTAGGTGAGTGACCAACACTCACTAATATTTTTTGTCACAAATATTTATAAAATCTAAGTGTCCGGCCCCTGTGCTGCCTATTAATTACCCTCAGGCCTCTGCTAAGATAAAGAAAATATTTCTGATGGTGCACATCCATGACTGTATATATTGGAACTATTTTCTTCAGTGAAGAAATAAATTTAAGGCATTAAAATGTGCATAGATCTATGATGTAAGAGGTTAATGGTAGTGTTGTACATGTATAATCGGTCTGAAAACCATAATCGATTATAAACGATTATTGGTAGTCATAATCGATTGATGATCGATTATATAATCGTTTTAACATAAACTATTATATATGTACTCTGAAAAGCTGAATATATGTGATACTCATGTTTGCATTTGTATGTTATATATCTACATAATTTTGCAAACAATGCACCCATATGAAGCCAAATAAAAAACAAAGCAGCAATTTGATAAAATAGTTAAATTAATGTCCTATTTTTATTTGCAAATTAATTGAGCTTGCTTTGTACTTATTGTATACCACTTCTTTTACTACCTGTAATTACTATTGCTGCGGCAGTTCATCTGGGTAAACATTGTTTGAAAGCTTTTAGTTTGGAATCAACTGTTTCATTTATATATTTGGTGCAAGTAAGTAAAACAATTTATAAAAATTATTTCAAGAACAAATATTAAAGAACACAACTTTTTCAGATTAACATTACAGTCAAAGCTTACTTAACCATGCTTTTAGGATACATACCCGGTAGTGAACACATGAAAGGCAGCTTTTTGTTAAATGAGGGTTGGAAGTAATGCAGAACACTCCCATAGAAGCATTCTGCATTACATCCAACCTGCTTAAGCTACAATCTGTCTTTTATATGCACATTGCTTCTTAATATCTTTATCATAAATAATCGAACATAATCGATAATGGCAAATAATCGATTATCGTCGATTATGGCTTTTTTCGATCGATGATCGATTATAATCGATCATCGCTACAACACTAGTTAATGGTTAATATACTCACTTGAAGATTTCCGTAATACATCTATCCTTCTCACAAACTTTTCTTTCTCTGATGGATACTGTAAAATAAAGAATTATATGTACAGTTAAGTCTGTATTTAATCTGATACCCATTAGCAGTCTTAATAATTAGACTTTAATTAGGTGCTTTGATTTATTTATACCTGTTTGATGTGGTTACAACAAAAATTTAAAATGCTTCAAAATCTAAGCTGCTGGGGCCCGTTTCATAAAACTTCTTACGACAAATGTTGTCGTAAGTCAAAACTTTAAAATACATTTAATTTGTGATTTCTCTATCTAATCCTGTCTTGTGACATCTTTTTGGAATCGTCTTTTCAAGACGATTCCAAAAATATATCACAAGACAGGATTAGATGGAGAAATAAATAATAATTGAGCGTTTTATAATCTGACTTACGATAACATTTGTCGTAAGATGTTTTATGAAACGGGGCCCAGGTAATTATCAGGTGCTACTTGTTTTTCAGACTAAGAGTTTGCTACCTGAGGTAGCTGAGAAAGTGTATCTCTAGGATGGTAGTCATAATGTAGCTGGGTTGGGTTTATGGTTTATGTTGAGTGCTTTGTATTAGCAGTCTGGGTGCTAAAATTCAGAGCTAAAAATAGCTATATAATAATAAATATGCTAATGAGCTGTAACGGAAAAATCTCGTTCGACACCGTCGTTGTTTGTATCATATGTAAATGAACTGGATTTAAAACTCAACTATTTCCACAAATTTCACATGTTTGTAAGCAACACTACCTCAAAAAGTACCATGCAATGCTTCTTTTTATATGTTACGATTAAGAAGGTGCAATAAATTTCATGTAAGAAGAATGCATGATTTTGGTTGTCTGTGACGAATATTCTGGCTTTAATGAATTAGTACATAAAAAGTGGTACATCATCTGCGACTGTTGTATGATCCTTATATTTCAGTACATTCAGGTGTTTCTCAGTAAGTAACCGCAGTACTAGCTAGTAATAAAACTTATTATAAGCAAGAAGTGACTTAGTCCAAGGTTCGAGTCCTGGTCTATTTACATGTAGTTTTGAGGCACATTCTGCTATATTTTCAACCCGATTTAGCAGTCTTAAGAACTAGAAACAGGCTATGGGAACTGGTTAAAATAGGCAGCACTTTCCCCTACCACCTTCAGAGGTAAAGCTTGAAAATTGAGGAAGTTTCAACATCTGAAATTTTTTCAAAAACAAGATTTCAGGGGGTGTCATTTCAAACTTTCAGATGAGATGTGTTAATAGTAACTTTTGTAATGCGAGTATTTGCCACCAGTTCCAGTGGATATTTATAAACAGGTTTAAAGACATTAAGCCAGTCCATTCATTGATTTCCCTCCCCCATTGTTCTCACTACGACACTAGGTGTCAAAATACAGGTAGAGCATGAGAAAATTGTTCACACAACAGTTAAGCCATCTGAAGCTTTGAATAGAGGGCTCAGGCCCTTACATAATAGATCTCAATAGGTTTTTCATTGGGTTTTTACTAACCAAGCTATCAAATATTAGGTGAGGTCTCACATGAGACGCCTGAATGATTCTTTGCTTATACGCTCTAGGCGAGTAAGTGCATGGGCTCCATGCTTTGACTCAAACTTTCTACGGTGCTAGGTGTTACCACCCATGCTTGGTCATGTAATGTCTTTAAAGTAGAGCTGTCATTGATTCAGCAAAAGGCATATCGACGATATCGATATATCGGGAGACAAATATCAATATTTCAATTTGAACATTCAAATTACTCTAGAGACAGGTTATTGGAATTTATTTCTTATTTGATTTGACTGTTTAATTTTAATATAATTATATTTACCATACCTATTACCATGTACCTGTAAATAAACATTCAGCAAAACTCACTACTTCTTTGCATGACAAATCAAGTTTTTATATGAACACATGAGTGTAATTTGCAAAAGCTAGCAGTGTAGAATCAGAAAAGGGATTTTTCGTCAGTACATTTCTCGTCAGTTTTATTTTCCATTTTATTGATAGTATCGATACTCTGAAAATGTATGTGCACCCACTACGTGGCTTAGTCAGGAAGAGCGTCCGCTTGCAGTGCGGGAGGTTGTGGGTTCAATCCCCGGCCGGGTCAAACCGAAGACTTTAAAATTGGTAGTAATGGCTTCCCTCCTTGACGCTCAGGATTTCGGGTTAGCATTACAACTGGTTCGTCTGTGTCAGGATAAAGTGATCGGCCGGGTACAGTCCCAATGATGCACTTAAAAAGTGCCCCTGCTCGTAATACCCAAAAGGGGTGTGTAGCAGTATAGAAAGAAAGGAATATTGTCTGATTTTTCTGACCTGTCAGAGTTATGTTTAAAACAGAATAGCTAATAATAGTAAATAGGTAAGCAAGGTTACATCGATTCAAATATGTAATCGTGCACTTTCCTACTTGAGATAAGTATGATCCTCGTGCAGCACGAGACCGCTGCCCTAATTTTACTGAGTGATATGCTTTTCATTCTCAATAAATGTGTTTATGCTAACAACTATTATGTCCATTGCAAAATGGTTGGAGGCAGATCAAAAACCAGGTTACCCGGCGTCTGATCAGGCTCCAACCTGTTTGCCATCCAGATTAAAATATAAAATTAATTTTCTATAGTTAAGTGCATTGTGTTTATTCGAGAAATAATAATGTCTTCTCTAGACTACTGTACATTACACAGCTTTCCGTATCCCTGGCTAACTGTACGAGTACGGTGATCATCCCTTTTAATTTTTTAGAATGTTCCAATCTAAAAATACCTCTGACACTCCGACAGGTCAGAAGAAAACACTAATATGTATCGGCAATACATCGATATCATTCCTATCAATGACAGCTCTACTTTAAAGACTTTTCCTCAGTCGGACTGTCCATTGATGGAGTCCCCCCATTGTTCTTGATAGGCGTGAAAAAGCATGAATCATAAGCTGCCACCGGGTATACCAATCTTAGTAGGTGTGAAATTACAGGTAACTAATCTCAAGTTGTCTAGAGTGGCCCTCACATACTCACACTCAAGGGTTTTATCAATGGATTAAATTAAATCCTATAAAGGATAAAACCAGATACAGTTTGTTCCTCATGTATAGTCTCTGCGGTGGTCTCCTTGACATCTACATTTATCTCCTCCTGATTTTCACGCACAAACCAGAATCAAAACTCAGTTCTATATCAGTAAATACATCTCTAGGCATAACAAAACAGCATAAACCATCCACATAAGCACACGTTCACAGGGCTCCAGATAAGGGGGGTATTTCAAAAACTAAAATCTTTATTTCTGTTTTAAACCCTATGGTGTCACTACTCATTAGAATCGTTTCGAAGAGACGATTCTATTGAGTAGTATCACCATAGTAGTTGATGCTTAGATAAGTGAGAAAGTGCTTGATTTGTGCAGTTTACTCCCTCTTATCTGGAGACCTGCGTTCAGATTCCTCTGTGGCCAAATTTATGTTTGTTATGGTCGCGAAAACCCATGACAAAAAAGTCTCAAAACCAACATATTCTCCGAAAAATTCGCCTAGGGTTGGCACTTAGTGAAAAGTATTTTCAGACTCACTGAACCTGTTGCTTTTAGGATCTTTGGCACAAACATTTCCCTATAAAACCGTTGCGTACCCCCTATTGACATTGGCGGGCATTTTCTGGCGGACTGTGACGTCACAATAAAATAGTCCGTTGAATTCCTACACGGTGCTTCCTATACTTGTACCCCTTGTCCTTCACCCAATGGGATCGGTACAACCTGTAGACTAATCTACAGTCGAGTAACCTATTTTCGTGATAGTAAGAAGTTATCGGCGTACAAATAATTTAATACTGAAACAAATTGAAAATTATTGCTACATCAAATCAAATTATCTGTTTCATCTATTTTCTAAAGATATGGGCAAGTTTGTTGATGTAGGAATCGACGGGCGCAGCCATTTTGTAAGTGACCTACATTGGCGGCTCTGTTTAGACTGGTATACCTGTTTTCGTGACCCTACGTAAATGCGCATGTGCGTCGAAGGGGTATAAAAGCCACTACCCGGACCGAACCGGACCGAACCTAGCCGAAATTGGCCGGACCGAACATTTTTCGGTTTTCCACTATAAGCATAAACAAAATTTAAATTGGAAAATTTTGGTACGTATACGATAAATAACCTATTATTTACACACTGTAAAAGTTTTGTAACCATCAGATATCTAAAAATTGAAAAAAATGTGATTTTGTAATTTTAGGGGGTATAAAAGCCACTACCTTTCAAATTTCAGTTAATCCAGTTTTTCTTCTTAAAAACAGCTTTGTGTAATGTTATTTGATGATAAACGTATATCAAATCTTGTTTATTATATGACATGTACCAAAAAAACAATATTTGGGGAAACATAACTCTTAAATTCACATTTTACGTGATTTTCGTACCTGAATATAACGGTCCAGCGTAATATATTCATTTCCGTAAGAATCACACAACCTGTATATCCAGAGAGAGGGAGGGGGAGATCGATATTTATAGAGAGAGAGAGAGAGAGAGAGAGATTAGTTCCCTAAGCATTTTTATGATTAATAATATCGAATGTTGAACTGACTTCGTGTACAGTCAATCTTGTATTAAACGATCACTAATTGAAGTAGAAGTGGCAGTGCATTTTTGAAACAGATGACTGATTAATGCAATTTTTTGCCTTATTTTTACAAAAATGTAAGTAAATACTAGCAATCAATGGTTGTCGCTTGATACAATATGAACTATGAAGAGTAAGCTTTTCCTATGCAATCAGTGTAGACATAGATCAGATGACCAGTGAATGAGCCATCCTACCAATGTTAGCACTGTATTCCATGTTGCCATATATTGAAAAAAAGCTATCAAAGAAAGTTATAATTGACTACATGTATTTACATTTGTCCATTAATAAGTTAACATGGTACGTGTATACCTGCTAATTTTTTTTCAGGAACACAAGGGTTACCAACTGTGAAAACAGAGGGTGCAGTGAAAATTCAAGACAGAATTATATAACATGATCAGATTCTTTTTAATCTTTTGACATATGTATGCACGTAAGTTCAAACAAACAAACATAAATCCAGAACATTGGGCAAATAGCATAATAAAATCATACATGTGTTAAAGGAAAACGGACAGCTGATGACAATATGGTCTTAGATCCTAGATTTTATCCTAAAAGCAACATTCATGAAGGTCCTGCAATTATTACTCATCGATAAGGTACGAAAAAGATCGATTTACTGCATACAGGTAAGCTATCGCTAATTGGAACGGGCGCCGCCATATTGGCAAAGCTATCATTCGGAACCCTCGATTTTTATCCATTTTGTGACGACACAAAGGCCTAAACGCTGATTGGCTCTTTCACTCAACCACTGTAACTTGGACGGACATTTCACACTTCGTCAGTAAGGGTAACGGCAAGCTTAATTCAAGGTCGCATACAGTTAAAAAAAAGATAATAGATAGATGGTATATTCATATTGATTATGATGAACTTGAAAGGTCGTGTAGATCCAGAAACGATCAGAAGCTATCGTTAATCGGCTTAGAGAAATGTCCGTTCCAATTCCCAGCTGTAGAATCTGGGAAAACAATGATGCGAAATGGCTAACAGTAGAGTATGGCGACATCCATAATACCTTGATTGATGATTATAATAATAGATCTAGATCTACAATAAAAAAAATATCTGATAATCAGTGCGTTATTGTGCTGATCTAGACATAAATGTTGAACTGGCTTAGATCTACCAACTCGTTTACAAATCAGCATTTTCTAGCTGGTTCGTCTCGGTTTAGGAATTCAACGCTACAGAAATTCTTAATGAAAAAAGTCTCATTACTAGATCTACATATTGTACGGGTAGATCTAGATCGGTTTTTTCTTTCTTAATTTAATCATCGCGATTCTCTAGATCCCGATCTGATAGAGCGATCTTACTTGAGTCCAAATCCGATTTTGATTGGATCTAGTTTTATCGTTCTTATTTCTGGGTGTAGTTTTACACTCGTCATTTCTGTAGAAAAAAATTCAAACAACTTTTAGATAGGCCTTAATGAATTTTAATTTAAGATTTAAATTCGAGTTTTATGGTAGTTTGAAAAAGTAGCATGCAATTGGGTGAAAACGATACAAGTCAATATATTTCCAATATATTTTTACTTAGATTTATGTTACTATGGTAAGTATATATGCCGCATGGAGTAACGATTTACCTGCTGTCTACAAAAGAATACAATAGAATAGTATTTCAAAACAACTAAGATCCAGATTAAAAGCCGAGTAACTCGGAGTCCGATCTGGATCTAAGCATGGATACAGCTCAGATTCTCAGTATCTCGGAGTCTAATCTGAATAAAAGCAATGATATAGCTCAGGTACTCAGTAACTCGGAGTCTGATTTGCATTTTATGAATTAAATATTCCTTTGATATAAATTCAGACAGTTTGGATCCAGATCACAATGTTGAATGACTCGGCGTCGCAACTGTTTGATAACTATTAGAAAACATTTTGCACGTGAATTCCTACGCAATCAGTTTGAATTTTGATTAGACGCCGTGTAGATCGGCACTGCATCAGGATCCAAACTGTTTGACATCTTAGAGAACATTCAATTATTTTGCATTATAGTTTTAAAAAAGCGATTTGGATGAAGCTGAGACGCCGAGTAGCTCGCCATCTGATCAAGATCTAAACAGGTTTACATTTTATAAAGAAATATTCCTTTTATATACCGGTAAATTCAGACTGTTTGGATCCCGATCACAATGTTGAGTGCCTCTGCGTCGTAACGGTTTGATATCTATTAGAATTTATTTTCACATGAATTCCTACGCAATCAGTTTGGATTTTGATCAGACGCCGTGTAGATCGGCACTGCATCAGGATCCAAACTGTTTAAACCTTTGGAATACATTCAATTATTTTTTATTATAGTTTTACAAAAGCGATTTGGATGAAGATGAGACGCCGAGTAGCTCGCCATCTGATCAAGATCTAAACAGATTTATATTTTATGAAGAAATATTCCTTTGGTATAAATTCAGACAGTTTGGATCCCGATCACAATGTTGAGTGTCTCGGCGTCGTAACTGTTTGATATATATTAGTGTTTTTTTCTCACGTGAATTCCTACGCAATCAGTTTGGATTTTGATCAGACACCGTGTAGATCGGCACTGCATCAGGATCCAAACTGTTTGACACCTTTGCATTATTCAATTTTTACTTTCTTTCCAGTTTTACACACGTTTGGTGTAGATGAGACGCCGAGTAGCTTGGTTCTCATCAGGATCCAAAATGATTCACAGCTGAGTTTTATCGTTTCATTTTTACAGTTTGGATCTAGATGAGAATCCGAGTTGCGAGATGGGACAGTTAAGAATTGTCACAGACCTGCAGATGTGATTTGTTTGATTGGTTAATTAGTTGTTTGATATTTCTGTCTACCGCCTAGGATTATGCTTACTTTTGATGAGCCGAAGCTTTTATTCCCGAGCCGAAACTTTATTACCCCCGCATCCGGTGTGTGACGCAACGGTCAAGCGGCATCCCCCTGTGATATTTTTGTAGATAGCATGCATGTGGAGCGTGCTCTATGGAATTCCGCGATTCCATTGGTTAACTATATTTAGATGTTGACCTCAGGAACAGTTAGAAACTTTCGTGTGATAACTTATCTGCATATTTCATAAGTTGACAGATCATACTTTCCGAAAAGTGACGAGTAGTGCGTGCAGTATCGTATGCACGTCTTACGGAGATCACCGATCAACAATAGGTCACACCTAATGACCTAAGCCTCTTTTTATGCAATTCATTGTGTAGCAACCCCAATAATTAGATTTGGGATTTCGGAAGATATTTGAACACACTTTACGGACAGTAAAATTTCAGTAGAAGAATGAGATTTTAGCCGCTCAATAGAGGACTCGTAACCCGCGGAAAGCCGCGCTTATCAGGGAATAGATAAAGTCGCGCTTTTACGGGCTCATAAGATGTTTATGATTAATATTTACGGAAATATTAACAGATAAGACTAAATATATCGGAGAAACTTTTTTCGAAAGTCACAGGGCTTCGATGCCTTTATTCACAACCAGTATGCAAATATTATCAAGAGTATCCGTGCCCGATTCCGGTGTCCTATGATATTTGCCTGATATACGCTACCTCAAGTATGGCTGGATTAAGCACTAATAGCTCGAAATTTTGATGGTTCTGCTATGCACTCATTGTCACCAAGACACCCAATCGTCATTTCATTTGTTCTTCAGCAAGTATTAACCTCCTTTGTAGGCATTTATACACAAGTATTGCAGTCGCAAATTCGTCCGGCGAATGCGCTTTCTCTTCGCCCGACCCGTCGTAGTCTCTGTCTTCTAATATTACATTCTCTGATAATTTAGGATCGAAATCGTAACACTGAAGTTCTAAAGTGTTTTCACCTTCCTCCACATGCCCAATTTTTCTCAGTATTTCAGTTTATTAATGTTATCGAGGTAAATTCCGCGCACTCTACGGCATTCCCGGTTAGACTCGCTATAACCGGAAGGTCGCGGAAGGCCTTAGTTACGTCACACAGGTAAACAAAATGGCGGCCCCCATGGTCGCTTGCACAGTCATATATCACAAAGTTTAAACGGCTCTAACTACTTCATTTTTTATTATTTTTCAAAATTTCAAAGGCAGAAGGCGATTTTTTTTCAATATCTTTCATTTAAAAGATATTTATCACCAGCTGTCCGTTTTCCTTTAATAAATTTAATTTGTTGTTAATACATTTATATCAAATAGAACACAGACATAAAACAAAGTGTAGCACATAAGGTACAGAACTATGTAACCATTGAAATATTCCACTGTATATCTCCATAATATATACTATTACAGGTGACAGCTTATTGCAGGACATAATAAATGCAGAGAAGTCATGTACCAGTGTCGGTCTCTGCATTACTTGTGTCTTGCATTAAGTTGCCACTTGTGAAGATATATCGTTTTACAGGTTTTACTATAAACAGAGTAAATATCTTTTTCTAATTTTCAATTAAACATCTCTTTGCTGGCTAGCAAATATCAAACGATAATGTAGTTAATATAACTAGGAATAGAAATCATATATAAAACAAAAAGTTTTGCACATAAGGCACATAAATAAGCGACATTTGAAAATTGTGTATGTATGTACATGTATATATACTAAGACAGGTTGCAGCTTAATGCAGAACATAATTAATGCAGAAACGTTTTAGGTTTCTGCATTACTTATGTCCTGCATTAAGCTGCAACATATATTCAACAGACACTTAATACAGCATATACTATATACAAAGTCAAATATAATCGAGTAATGGTGGGCGGAGCAGATTGGTTCTTATCTATTAGTTTTGGTATTTTCAAGAGTCTCGGGTAGGTATGTATACCATGAGCTAGTCTCTCGCTCTCTTCCCCAGCAAATTGCCACATGTCACCTAGTGGAAATAAGATGAGAAGTGAGTGAGAGACTCATGGTATACATACCTACCCGTCGTATTTTATTATTATTTACATTGCAATGAATTACAGCGCACAAAATTTACACAACCACATTAAACTGTCTGTTACAGTGCTAACATTTGCACATTTATAATGAAACCATTTACAGCAGTCTGTGTTTTCACACTGGATCATGTCTTCATAAGTATTTGGAAAACCGCAATTAGATTCACAGTCAACAGAGATAGTCAGGTCAATAGGTATGTTTAATTTCTTTTTTCTGAGTGTGTTTCTTTGTTTAATTTTAGGGAATGGCGAAAATTGTAAATTATCAAGACAGGAGAGAAGATGTTGTCTCATTTTTAACTTATCGAATGAAGACTGAATAACGCCTTCTCTCCCGCTGAAGCAAAATTCAGTACAAAATGCAATTGCAAATATTCCACAATCGACACTGTTATCCTGCTGCTGGACTTTAAGAAGGGACACATTAATTTTATTCTTACCATTTCCATATAATTGTAGTAATTGGATTTCTGTAGAAGCGCTTATTTTATCATTTTTTTTTAACATTGAATCAATAACAAAAACAGTCCCATCGTCCTCATGCTGGAAAGACATGATCCAGTGATCCTCACCTGTATGGTGAATTTGTACACAGGGTGCTGTAAATGATTTTAATTTAAGACCATACTTCCATTTACGCGCTTCTTTTACGGGAACAAGTCCGCAATTTTGGAGTCCGTTTATATTTTTAAATTGAGATTTTAATATTATTTGAGAAAAGTTTATTACAGCGTCACTTATTTTCCTGTCCATTTTTATGTCAGTTTTATCTACGAAGGTTAAAATATTGCCACTTTTTTGAAAACACTTCCATATTCTTTTATTTTTGTCAATTTCTACTTGTTTAACACAACTTGAATCACTTACGTAGATAACATTGTTTTGGGTTGATGTTGCTGACATTTCATCTTTATTAAAATATGGTACAGTTGACTCTTCTATTGATTCTGGCTGAATTTCAGTCTCAAAATCGTCCCTATTTATGGTTGTATTTTCCCTAAAAATATCGTTTTTGACCGATTTAGTAGATGGTAGTGAAAGTGTATTGTTGATTTTATCTGGAGATGAATTTTCGTTAAAGTTTAAGCGCATTCTTTTCGCACTATGCATCATTTCATCATTAAATTTTCTTTTAAGTATTGATTTCGGTGTAAGATTTTTAAGAGATTGACGGGGAGTTGACGTTAAAGCATTTTCCTCTTCGATAATACTAAGATTTATTAAAGAATCTGGGGCAGGGTTAATTATGGACTCGTTCGCGTCAAATTTATCGATAGGTCTAGGTCTCTTTTTACCTGCATATTTGTCGGGTCGTTTTCTATTATTTTTTCTTAGTTGGGTCATATTATAAACTTGTTTTTCATTCTTTTTTTCCACGCCTATACTCATTCTAGCTGCAATTATATGATAACAAATACCTACCGCTGGACACTGACATACTTCTGTTGGTGCGATTGAAACTGCATATTTATCCCCTTTATGCATAGAGACATTATACTGTATTTTCCAAAATGAAGATTGCGTTTTGGGTAGCCCATAACCGCTCCTATTTATCCAAATGTACTTATCACATTTCCAGTCATTGGCCTTATTCATATTTCCATCATGACTATATACATATACTTCACCTGCTTTTGGACGAATGGGGGGTTCATAAATTACTTTATTTACATCCGGATTTTCAATAATTTCTCTTGCAATGGCTGTTTTAAGAGGTTTATCTGATTTCATATAAATTTTATTTTCTGCTCCGCCCCCATACAATCTTTTACAGTCTGGTACAGAATTTTCGTCCATTGACATTTCATAAGGTTTTTCAAGATCACTGCTAAATAAACTTTTTGAACAGTCATTGTCGTTTTTGGAAAAGAAATTGAAAAGTTCAGTGTCTGTAAGTTTATTTGTTTTTCTGATTGGGAACCTACTCATGAAATAAAGACAAGCATTCCGCTTAAACTTTATATTCATGAATGGCTTCCTCCGAACACCGGCCTTAACAACACCTAGGAAAACCTTCACACAGCGAGCCTTCGGCTTGTCTCTGGTTGACCTCTTGCTCCTTTTTTTCCCTTTCGTTGTGGTTGACTTGATTGATTTGGCTTGCAAATGAACCTCTTTCTTAGGCGCTTTGAGTTTGGCGGCAGCGGCAGGCTTCTTCACTTTCTTAGGCGGTTTGAGTTTGGCGGCAGCGGCAGGCTTCTTTACTTTCTTTGCACGTGTTGTCTGGGTGTGGTGGTCCGGTTGTTGCTTGGTGGCTACATGCTTCGCCTTCCCGCTACTCTTCCGCGATTTTACCGGTAATGTTGAAACTGGGGCAGATGGCAAATAGCGGTAACTCGGAAGTTCTTCTGCTACAGTTGACGACTTCGGTTCTCCCTTACTTTTCATTCTCGATACAGTTGTCCACTTGTTTGACGCTGCTTTGGGTGTTGATGTTGTTAATGATGATGCTGTTGTTGTGACTGGTAGTTGTGCCTGTGCAACTGGAGTGGTAGGGGCGGTTGGCCTTTCAACAGAAGGTGATGGTTCATCTCTCACTCCTTGAATGCAGTGTCGTAATCCAATAGCTAGCAGCCAGTTGCCCCACTGTAAACCGTCTCTGGCGAGCAAGTCATCATTAATGTCAAACATGTTTTCCCATCTTATGAAGTGGAAGTTGGCATTCTTGGAGGCTTGTATAGCTAGTCTTGTGTTAATCCTTCTTATTGTGTGGTTCACTTGCTGTATGTAGTTCCTGTCTTCTTCATATGGTGTCGTCCAGTAGCTGACGTCCCTTTGCAGTACACCGGATACAACGATAGCAGCATGTTGATTTCCCGCCCTTATTCGGCCATGTAAGCGTTGGATCCTCGAGACCACGGTCTCTGCTGTCCAGCCTGCCGAAACGTCGTTAACTCCTCCATGAATGACGACAACCTAGAACAAAAATTATCATCACATTATTTCAGTACCCGACATATTTCCAACTATATTAATTAGCAGTCATCTACCTTAAGCCACAAATACTTTATTGCAATGTATTGGTTGTAATAGAGCCGTTTTCTGTGTTTCATTAAAATAACTTTGTAACGTGAGCGGACGGACGTACCAACGGACGGGCGGACAGAACCACATGGCGGCAATTAGATGAAACTGTGGTTTAGATAGGTCTACAATATTTTCAAAACCCGTCAATATAATCTATAAGATCATCTTACCTTATACTGACTGAAGTCATGGGGAAGAAGCTGGCTTAGACGGTCCACGGAAGCACCCGATTCGTAGATAACGTCAATATTGTCATGGGCTGAATAATGGGAAGCTAAGTACCTGTAAAGCAATGATATGATAGTTTTAGTGAATTATCTTTGTATCACCGTAGCATTGAAATTATGAAAACAATACACAGTTATATATGTCATTTTTTCTATAAAATATTCAAAATAATGACAGATGATCACTGAAAGCCTGGAGGCGCATTCTGCTGTATTATTCATTCATTCGATATATTCGCTCATTAATGCATTCATTCTTCGTTCATTAATTCTTTATTGTTTCTTATTCATTTGTACAGTCATTCCTAAAAGAGAATGACTGATCAGGATCCAACCGTATGAGTGAAATACATGTATTCATTAAATACAAATAGTAGTCGTTTCCTATACATCAGTTCAGTTCAAACTCGATATTACGAACTCGCTTAAATCGATATAACCAGTATTTCGTAAGTTGAATTTTGATAAGTCGATCTCGATTAAGTAGAACATATCCGTATTTTAAAGTTAAAACGTGGCTAACCCACGTTTTAACTTTAAAATATGGCTATGTTCGAACTAACGCGAGTTCGTCAAATCGAGTTTTTACTGTAATAAGGCACGTGTCAATCACTGGTGACACACTTTGCACGTGCGCACACAGCTAATTTAACGGGACATCTGTTAATTGAACAGAATATATATAGTTTTTAATAATATCTATATGGTAAGGGTAAGTACAGATATTTACAAAGTTCTTATTCGTTCCTTTATCATTTCTAATATAGATTATAACTTAGAGTATGTTGAACATAAGGCAAAATGCGCATTAGATCTGCTTTATTTTCAGTCCGCTTTAAGTTATCATCTGTTAGGATATAGTAAAGAGTTTTATGAAAAATATTCTCGTCTGTATAAACCGGATCCATTTTCTTCAGTATATGAATACTTTAAAGGCTTTGGTCATGTAGTCTTATGATTATATGAGGACAATTATAAGTATTATGCAAGTAATATACATACAAATGTTATTTATATATACAATAGACTCTTTACAACTGTAATACGGCGATTTAACATACCATGTCTAAAGAACTAATGAATTAAGTTTGGGTGATGTTCAGGCGTCGTGTAACTCGGCGTCTGACCAGGATCCACGCATTTTTTCAATGATTATTGACTTTATTGTACTCAAACCAACGAGCAGTGCACTACTAAATATAAATGTTCAAACAGTTCAGCACAAGATAAGACGTCTCTGAACCGACACGTCCGATCGTGGTCCGCCCTGTTTACTATGTGAACTTTTTTTTGGGTTGGAGAAGATATTTAAAATGTTTCTTCTAGTTGATAAACAAATTAAACAATTATATACAATTAATTATCTCTATTGCCACCACCCTCATTCAAACCTCGTTACCATAGTAACACGCAATCACACAATCAATACAGTCAAACCTGAGTTAAGCGAAAACTGAATGAAGGTGCATAGTGAACTTGTACATATGTTCGACTTGTTATACATTTTTTTTTAAATTTTAAAATCTGTCAAGAATACAGCAAACGTGTCGTCTATTTAGTGGTCGCTTAACAGGCTTGACTCAAATTGACTGCAATAATACTGTCCGACAATAACTACATGAATCGGCTATAAAACTGTCGTCAGCTTAAAACGGCCTCTGCTTATTTGTTGAATTGTCAGTTTACTGTCTTAAATCGCCATGACGTCTTCTACTTTTTATTTCTTAACGCTCAATTGTAGGTATGCTTACTGTTATGCTTACTAAAGTTATGCCGTGTCAAAACAGTGTGTATCGTGATCAGATACAGTCTTACGCAGCGTCTAACCAGGATGGTTATATCCAAACTGTTTGCAAAAAGACAGTTCGTGAATGAATTCACGTTGTTTTTAAGTAACCTGACTGAAGTATAAATAGTTTGGACAATGGTTACCCTTTTAAGCGTACAATTGATAGCTGGAGTATGCACGATAAAACACCAATACAGAGTTTTTCGGCTCAAAAATTCATGATAAGATCCTTAATTGAAATATCATATCATCAGTATTTAACAATTTCTATATAAGGCGACATCTTCATTCAATCAATCCAAGATACAGGGGGTTATATGCAAACTATGTAGACCAGGATCTGAGGGCTCCTAAATGAATTCTCTTACCATAGTCTGCACTGTATGTGATTTTCTAATAAATTTAATTAAGATTGAAACTGGAATTACTCATTTAAAGATCTAGATTTTTCAAGTTTAAAATGTTGGTACAATCAAATATTCAGCACTAACGAATAAAATGTAACTTAGTGACACTTATTTGCAAACAGCGTACGTTTTGTGGAAACAGTGTAGACCTAGATCCGAAGGCTCACAAATGAAACCTCTGGTCAGGGTCTGTTTTGTAATTTTGCAGTAAAATACGCAACATTAGAAACTGGAATTACTTATTTTATATTTCAATATTTAATATGTTGAAATTGTACCTGCAATAAAATATTCCCCACTAACTAAAAAGTATAGCTTAAGTAATACTTACTTTCCCTGGCTGTGCGCTAATATCAAGGCTGACATCGTCACCGTAGGTTTTGATAATTTAATATCAACGGTTTGAAGCAAATACAATTTGTGTGCAATAACTCTTATTACCCACATGTTTATATAGGACATAAATGTCTGTTGTTTACTGTTTGGAACAATTAAAGAAGTGTCAATAATTTGGATAATTGAGTGAGCTACAATTCAGCGGCATACTCTTTAATCAGGCTATTAAAACTGCTAATTATGTAGATTGTTTATATCATAACTGCTAATTACTTAGATAGTTCAAAGACATGAAACTAACTTAAAAGTGTGTCGCCTTTAACAGTTGGTTCATAACTTGATAATTGTTGTTTGCATTGTTTAATAGCATGATTTTAATAGACGCATGGTCAATAATTGCTATTATTGTTCAAAGTTTATAATAATGTTCTATCTTCTAAGACCTTTTTCAACAATCATTAAAAAACTTTTTAATATTCTTAACGAATTTGAACATAAAAAACTGTGTTTTTTAAAAGATTAGTAAACAATATCTGATAATATATAAGCATTCTGCATATCATATCTATAAAACGACGGGAAAATACAGCTTGCGTCATTCTTACGGAAATGAATATATTACGCTGGACCAATATTCCGGTACGAAAATCACTTCAAATGTGAATTTAAGAGTTATGTTTCCCCAAATATGGTTTTTTTGGTACATGCCATAAAATAAACAAGGTTTGATATAATTTTATCATAAAATAACATGACATAAAGCTGTTTTTAAGAAGAAAAACAGTATTAACTGAAATTTGAAAGGTAGTGGCTTTTATACCCCCTAAAATTACAAAATCGCATTTTTTTCCATATTCAGACTTCTGATGGTTATAAAACTTTTACAGTGTGTTAAAAATAGGTTATTGACCGTATACGTACCAAAATTTTCCAATTAAAATTATTTTTATTCTTATAGTGGAACTCCGAACATTTTTCGGTCCGGCCAATTTCGGCTAGGTTCGGTCCGGTTCGGTCCGGGTAGTGGCTTTTATACCCCTTCATGTGCGGGTTCATGTGCGTCGCACAGGTAACAGGGAACGTCTAATATAGATTAGTCTACAGGTTGAACCGATCCCATTGGGTGAAGGACAAGGGGTACAAGTATAGGAAGCACCGTGTAGGAATTCAACGGACTATTTTATTGTGACGTCACAGTCCGCCAGAAAATGCCCGCCAATGTCAATAGGAGGTACGCAACGGTTTTATAGGGAAATGTTTGTGCCAAAGATCCTAAAAGCAACAGGTTCAGTGAGTCTGAAAATACTTTTCACTAAGTGCCAACCCTAGGCGAATTTTTCGGAGAATATGTTGGTTTTGAGACTTTTTTGTCATGGGTTTTCGCGACCATAACAAACATAAATTTGGCCACAGAGGAATCTGAACGCAGGTCTCCAGATAAGAGGGAGTAAACTGCACAAATCAAGCACTTTCTCACTTATCTAAGCATCAACTACTATGGTGATACTACTCAATAGAATCGTCTCTTCGAGACGATTCTAATGAGTAGTGACACCATAGGGTTTAAAACAGAAATAAAGATTTTAGTTTTTGAAATACCCCCCTTATCTGGAGCCCTGTGAACGTGTGCTTATGTGGATGGTTTATGCTGTTTTGTTATGCCTAGAGATGTATTTACTGATATAGAACTGAGTTTTGATTCTGGTTTGTGCGTGAAAATCAGGAGGAGATAAATGTAGATGTCAAGGAGACCACCGCAGAGACTATACATGAGGAACAAACTGTATCTGGTTTTATCCTTTATAGGATTTAATTTAATCCATTGATAAAACCCTTGAGTGTGAGTATGTGAGGGCCACTCTAGACAACTTGAGATTAGTTACCTGTAATTTCACACCTACTAAGATTGGTATACCCGGTGGCAGCTTATGATTCATGCTTTTTCACGCCTATCAAGAACAATGGGGGGACTCCATCAATGGACAGTCCGACTGAGGAAAAGTCTTTAAAGTAGAGCTGTCATTGATAGGAATGATATCGATGTATTGCCGATACATATTAGTGTTTTCTTCTGACCTGTCGGAGTGTCAGAGGTATTTTTAGATTGGAACATTCTAAAAAATTAAAAGGGATGATCACCGTACTCGTACAGTTAGCCAGGGATACGGAAAGCTGTGTAATGTACAGTAGTCTAGAGAAGACATTATTTCTCGAATAAACACAATGCACTTAACTATAGAAAATTAATTTTATATTTTAATCTGGATGGCAAACAGGTTGGAGCCTGATCAGACGCCGGGTAACCTGGTTTTTGATCTGCCTCCAACCATTTTGCAATGGACATAATAGTTGTTAGCATAAACACATTTATTGAGAATGAAAAGCATATCACTCAGTAAAATTAGGGCAGCGGTCTCGTGCTGCACGAGGATCATACTTATCTCAAGTAGGAAAGTGCACGATTACATATTCGAATCGATGTAACCTTGCTTACCTATTTACTATTATTAGCTATTCTGTTTTAAACATAACTCTGACAGGTCAGAAAAATCAGACAATATTCCTTTCTTTCTATACTGCTACACACCCCTTTTGGGTATTACGAGCAGGGGCACTTTTTAAGTGCATCATTGGGACTGTACCCGGCCGATCACTTTATCCTGACACAGACGAACCAGTTGTAATGCTAACCCGAAATCCTGAGCGTCAAGGAGGGAAGCCATTACTACCAATTTTAAAGTCTTCGGTTTGACCCGGCCGGGGATTGAACCCACAACCTCCCGCACTGCAAGCGGACGCTCTTCCTGACTAAGCCACGTAGTGGGTGCACATACATTTTCAGAGTATCGATACTATCAATAAAATGGTAAATAAAACTGACGAGAAATGTACTGACGAAAAATCCCTTTTCTGATTCTACACTGCTAGCTTTTGCAAATTACACTCATGTGTTCATATAAAAACTTGATTTGTCATGCAAAGAAGTAGTGAGTTTTGCTGAATGTTTATTTACAGGTACATGGTAATAGGTATGGTAAATATAATTATATTAAAATTAAACAGTCAAGTCAAATAAGAAATAAATTCCAATAACCTGTCTCTAGAGTAATTTGAATGTTCAAATTGAAATATTGATATTTGTCTCCCGATATATCGATATCGTCGATATGCCTTTTGCTGAATCAATGACAGCTCTACTTTAAAGACATTACATGACCAAGCATGGGTGGTAACACCTAGCACCGTAGAAAGTTTGAGTCAAAGCATGGAGCCCATGCACTTACTCGCCTAGAGCGTATAAGCAAAGAATCATTCAGGCGTCTCATGTGAGACCTCACCTAATATTTGATAGCTTGGTTAGTAAAAACCCAATGAAAAACCTATTGAGATCTATTATGTAAGGGCCTGAGCCCTCTATTCAAAGCTTCAGATGGCTTAACTGTTGTGTGAACAATTTTCTCATGCTCTACCTGTATTTTGACACCTAGTGTCGTAGTGAGAACAATGGGGGAGGGAAATCAATGAATGGACTGGCTTAATGTCTTTAAACCTGTTTATAAATATCCACTGGAACTGGTGGCAAATACTCGCATTACAAAAGTTACTATTAACACATCTCATCTGAAAGTTTGAAATGACACCCCCTGAAATCTTGTTTTTGAAAAAATTTCAGATGTTGAAACTTCCTCAATTTTCAAGCTTTACCTCTGAAGGTGGTAGGGGAAAGTGCTGCCTATTTTAACCAGTTCCCATAGCCTGTTTCTAGTTCTTAAGACTGCTAAATCGGGTTGAAAATATAGCAGAATGTGCCTCAAAACTACATGTAAATAGACCAGGACTCGAACCTTGGACTAAGTCACTTCTTGCTTATAATAAGTTTTATTACTAGCTAGTACTGCGGTTACTTACTGAGAAACACCTGAATGTACTGAAATATAAGGATCATACAACAGTCGCAGATGATGTACCACTTTTTATGTACTAATTCATTAAAGCCAGAATATTCGTCACAGACAACCAAAATCATGCATTCTTCTTACATGAAATTTATTGCACCTTCTTAATCGTAACATATAAAAAGAAGCATTGCATGGTACTTTTTGAGGTAGTGTTGCTTACAAACATGTGAAATTTGTGGAAATAGTTGAGTTTTAAATCCAGTTCATTTACATATGATACAAACAACGACGGTGTCGAACGAGATTTTTCCGTTACAGCTCATTAGCATATTTATTATTATATAGCTATTTTTAGCTCTGAATTTTAGCACCCAGACTGCTAATACAAAGCACTCAACATAAACCATAAACCCAACCCAGCTACATTATGACTACCGTCCTAGAGATACACTTTCTCAGCTACCTCAGGTAGCAAACTCTTAGTCTGAAAAACAAGTAGCACCTGATAATTACCTGGGCCCCGTTTCATAAAACATCTTACGACAAATGTTATCGTAAGTCAGATTATAAAACGCTCAATTATTATTTATTTCTCCATCTAATCCTGTCTTGTGATATATTTTTGGAATCGTCTTTTCAAGACGATTCCAAAAAGATGTCACAAGACAGGATTAGATAGAGAAATCACAAATTAAATGTATTTTAAAGTTTTGACTTACGACAACATTTGTCGTAAGAAGTTTTATGAAACGGGCCCCAGCAGCTTAGATTTTGAAGCATTTTAAATTTTTGTTGTAACCACATCAAACAGGTATAAATAAATCAAAGCACCTAATTAAAGTCTAATTATTAAGACTGCTAATGGGTATCAGATTAAATACAGACTTAACTGTACATATAATTCTTTATTTTACAGTATCCATCAGAGAAAGAAAAGTTTGTGAGAAGGATAGATGTATTACGGAAATCTTCAAGTGAGTATATTAACCATTAACTAGTGTTGTAGCGATGATCGATTATAATCGATCATCGATCGAAAAAAGCCATAATCGATTATTTGCCATTATCGATTATGTTCGATTATTTATGATAAAGATATTAAGAAGCAATGTGCATATAAAAGACAGATTGTAGCTTAAGCAGGTTGGATGTAATGCAGAATGCTTCTATGGGAGTGTTCTGCATTACTTCCAACCCACATTTAACAAAAAGCTGCCTTTCATGTGTTCACTACCGGGTATGTATCCTAAAAGCATGGTTAAGTAAGCTTTGACTGTAATGTTAATCTGAAAAAGTTGTGTTCTTTAATATTTGTTCTTGAAATAATTTTTATAAATTGTTTTACTTACTTGCACCAAATATATAAATGAAACAGTTGATTCCAAACTAAAAGCTTTCAAACAATGTTTGCCCAGATGAACTGCCGCAGCAATAGTAATTACAGGTAGTAAAAGAAGTGGTATACAATAAGTACAAAGCAAGCTCAATTAATTTGCAAATAAAAATAGGACATTAATTTAACTATTTTATCAAATTGCTGCTTTGTTTTTTATTTGGCTTCATATGGGTGCATTGTTTGCAAAATTATGTAGATATATAACATACAAATGCAAACATGAGTATCACATATATTCAGCTTTTCAGAGTACATATATAATAGTTTATGTTAAAACGATTATATAATCGATCATCAATCGATTATGACTACCAATAATCGTTTATAATCGATTTTGGTTTTCAGACCGATTATACAACACTACCATTAACCTCTTACATCATAGATCTATGCACATTTTAATGCCTTAAATTTATTTCTTCACTGAAGAAAATAGTTCCAATATATACAGTCATGGATGTGCACCATCAGAAATATTTTCTTTATCTTAGCAGAGGCCTGAGGGTAATTAATAGGCAGCACAGGGGCCGGACACTTAGATTTTATAAATATTTGTGACAAAAAATATTAGTGAGTGTTGGTCACTCACCTAGTCGTCACTCGCAAGACTCCGTCGGAATGATAGGGCCATGATCAAATGGATCTGCCACGTTAAATCTGACCAGACCCAGTATGTTAGGTCAGAGACCTTGCTCGAGACATTGGCCATCCAACCGCTGGACATTATTCTTAGAGCGAACAGACTACGTTGGTTTGGACATGTGGAAAGGAGCAGTGGACCAATCAACACATGCAGAGATCTGAAAGTGGCCAGTCAGAAGAAAACCGGACGCCCTAAGAAGACCTGGAGAGAAACCATCAGGCAAGACCGCATAAAGTGGCAGATGGTGAAGGTGGACCCCCACGACCGTGACCACTGGAGACTATGTATAAAGACCGCCAGTCAACGTCGAACCCCTGATGAAGGGAACGCGGACGCTAAACTAGGATAGTGAGTGAGTGAAAAGGTTTACATAGAGACAAGGGGAGGCAACTGATTTTCCGTTTACTCTCATCCTACCTCATAAAGTAAAAACTTGTCAACAGTTACACTTTTGTTGCAGTTATGTCTAGCTAACATTATACCCTTCCATAAAAACATAACATAAAACCAATTGTTATCACGCAATTTCAACAGTAACTGCGTCTACCCACCGAAATGGCAGAATTTCAGGCGTAAGAACAAAGGTCGTCTTGTACGGATGTATCGGGTATATGTTCATCGCTATATCAATTGGAACTATTTATTTCAATGTTGGAATAATTTAAAGACTTAAAAATGCTTATGGTGTAATAGGTTAACACTGTTGTACAAAAGAAACAGTCAAGCACTAATCCTTACTATATTTGAACTTGTGTGAAATATTTAAAGGTGTAGCTCCTTTTAAATTTATAGTCAAACTTGTATTAACCCTTTCCTCCCTGAAACTTTAAAGCGACTCGCAACCAGATGGTGCATTAAAAATAGTAATTTGTAAATATGTGTCAAACGCTTATATAAATGGTAAAGAATTAGTTTAGGATAAGAAATTCTGTTTAAAAAAATGTATTTCAATAAAAAAAAATATTGGTCTCTGGTGGGATTCGAACCCGGGGCCCGGCATTGGCGGACAGAAGGCAAAATAGGGGAAACTGCTTAGACCAATGGACCACGGAAACTATCCGTTTATCTCGGATCGATTTAACGTATTTGAATGTGTAGCGATCGAAAGTGCATACAACTTCGTAATTCGGCTCGTGTTTATGTCTGAGCCCGTGTAGAGAAGCAACAACTATACCGTCTACTAGTCGGTAAAGAAAAACGATGGAAAATATCTAAAAATCTAAGATTCGGTGACGATTCTTGAGACTTTTTTTGGACTGATCATATTTTTTTAATGTCAGAAGCCAAATAATGCCACAAATTTGCTTTTATTTGAGTATTTTATTTTATTTTGACAAGTACACCATCCGGTTGCAAGTCCCTTTAAATGGAAAATTCCAGTTTCCATTTTAGTCTAGTCCATTTCTGACTTTTAAGGGTTGTTTTTGTCAATGTTTGGCATTGTGACAAACAGTGAAGAACCTGATCAGAGGGCTCCTTTCGGAGCCCTCTGATCAGGGTCTTCACTGTTTGCATAGGACAAGTGTGCTATTCACATGTACACTGTTTGAAAAGCACGCCTATATGCGGGACTAGGGTTCAAAGAGTTAAACCATCAACAGAAAGCCCATGATGATAAGCTGTCTTGAACCCATGGCATGCTTTTGCAGATGTTCATGATAATACTAAATAGAATGCAAAGCTTTCTAAAGAGTTTGTATTTTGCGATATTTCTATTACCGGTAATAATGTCAAGTTGTGCCCCTTAACAGACATACATTGTGCCCAGAGTGTTGCGTTAGCAAGAATAAATCATTACTTTTATTTGCATAATCATTAAGTACAGTTAAATCTCTATATTACGACCACTAAACTATGTTTATTACTAAGTGGTAACAACAGGTGACTGCTTAAAGCAATGTGACAGTTAAACAAAAAGCTCCTTTAAATCTATTATCATTAGTTTCAGTGGCCTTAAGAGTCACCTATCATTAAAGGCTTATTTTTTTCTGCAATGAATGGTACATGTTTCTTTATACGATTTATATTAATAATACAGGAATAATACAGGAATAGTAAAAAACTATGGTATTCAAACTTTACTCTTGGTGATTGTTCTTGTAGGGTTTGATGTTGAGTACAGAAAAAGTGTTGCCATCTGTTATTATGTCATACCAACGATATTATGAGCTGTAAGTATATCTCTTCATTGCTTGTTATATGCCCATTAACCCATTACCCCATAATTACGTCATTAATTTATTTCTCCACTGAGGAAAATAGTTTCAAATTATACAGTTATGAATGTGTGATAAGAACTATTTTCTATATTCTAGCAGATGGTAGCTTAAAGCAGGCGCGTTCTGCTTTATGTTCAACCTGCTTTAAGGTACTTCGCATATGCGCGTAGTTTCCATACGATTGTTATGAAACTTTTCATGAAGAATGATAATAGCCTAAGAAACAATGTGGGTAAATATAGGCAAAATTTATCGTGTGATTTGTCTTTAAGGTCTTTTTTCTGACAAAAACCTAGAATTTTGATGATTTTATTTTTCTTAAAAATGAATAAAGCTAATGACTATAATTCTCGCCCAATAAGTAGTCAACAACATTCATTACAAGACAAGCTAAAAACATTTTGAATAAAGGTGTTCAGAAAGATGTTATCAGCTATTTAAATTTTGCAAAATGCTAAAAAATTTAATTACAAAAAACTGACTCATTCAATGTATATTTGATTTCATTTTATTAAAATATATGGTTGATGAACTAGTCAGTCTGAAAAAATTAGAAAATATTACAGTCAGGATTTGTTGTTATAACATATTTTCTTATTAAAATGTGGGATATTTGTTGTTTAGATACAGTTACCTACCTTAGAATTAAAACTTTGTCATTAAAATGCATTATTATTTATTCATGGACTTGCATACAAGGTTTATTATATTGTTTGAACATAATTATAATGGGCAATATCGATCTTGAAAAGGTTAGCGTATTGATAAGCTTCACTGTGTGGCTTTATAGTTCGATCAAATCGTTTACATGTATACCGATTTAATTGACTTGTAAGTCATTAAACTAAAACGTACAGGTAAGTTGACATATACTTGGACCGTAAACATCACTAGTACTAATCAACGAAGACTAAACATAACATGTCTCTTGATTACTGCGTTATGGATTGACAAGTCAATAAATCAGACACTTAAAAAAAAATTTGGATCGGATGGGTCTCGAACCTATGACCTTTGGATTGCTAGTCAACCACTATAGTCAACCACTATACTAACTGCGCTATGAAGGATTATACTAATTCGTATCAACATTTCCTTTATATAAATTTTCTAGTATAAACACGTACGAAAAAAGTCTGTGTCGTCCAGACGCATATCCGCTCGCCCGCAAGACCGACTTCCGGTAGCGAAAGGCCTTAAGTGGTCACCTATTTTCAGAACTAGAATCAGGCTATAAGAGAATGGGTTAACAGAACAGAACATAGCTTAATTTCACCAAGGAATAAGATATACAGCATAGGCATGATGGTCCATCAGGTTTGTTTACAAGATATCTCAAAATAAAATTTGCACGATTTTCATGACACTTCTTAATAGAATGCAAAGTTTCCTAAAGAGTTTGTATTTTGCAATATTTCTATTAATGATGTTAAGTTGTGCCCCTTGACAGACATATATTGTGCTCAAGACTGTATAAGACTATTTATAAGGAGTAAGGATTCTTTGCGATGTTTGATAAGTGATCAATAGTGAGTGAATACAGTGTGAAAAATTGCTAGCCTAAAATGTTATAAATTTCCAAAGAAATTATTGAATAGTTTTAGTTTACCACCCTTTGTCTGGAGACCTACTATACCTGCTAATAAATGAAGGCTTTGTGTTTTTTACCTGTATTAAGTAACCGTTTAATACAGTACCCATTAAGCAAGTTTCTATATTGGCTGTTGCTAAATGCAGGATAAAACTATTGCCTAAAACTCCTGCAGGAGATTTTTGCCTAAATTTTGTCCTGTCTTTGATTTCATCTATATTTCCTAAACACATAATTCATTACACCATAAATAAACCCTTTTTACACCTGTAATTTATTCCTACAGTAAAAGATACGTGTAGTTCCACTTTAAACAGTCATAAATATGTACCATAAGAAATATTTTCTTTATCCTGGCAGAGAGTAACTTAAAGCAGGTTAAAATTAAAGCAGAATGTGCACATATCTTCAATATAAGAAACATGTTTGGGGGTAAATGGTTGACTTAAATAGATCTATGTCACTTGTACATTGACTGTACATTGATTTGCTCTCAATATCCTAAATTTAATATCTATCAGATGATACTACATTTTTTAGTTATTGTCGCATGCTATTTTTCCTAGTTATGTTACATTGGGCAGCCTGCATTGGGCGTTCTGCTATTGTTTCTATCAGTCCGCATAAAGAAGCCTTTTCCTTCGTTGCTCTAATAGATTGATGAGGTTATGCAATCGCCGTTTTATGGGCTGTCTTTTGTATGTTTAGTGGCCTTCATTGGGCGCTCTACTGTTATTTCTATCAGTCGGCATTAAGAAGCCTTTACCTTCATTGCTAATTGATTGATGGGGTAACGTGATCACCATTTTGGGGGCTGTCTTTTGTATGTTTATTCATGTTTATTTTAGATCTAATTGTAGTCATTTGTCTTTTCCTGGCGGCCTGCATTTGGGCGCTCTACTATTGTTTCTATCGGTCGACAATCAGAAGCCGGTCGCTTCATTGCTGATTGATGGGAGTAATGTGATCGCCATTATTGGGGCCGTCTTTTATATGTTTATTCATGTTTATTCAGGGCACGACAAATTTCATAAAAAGCTGGTTGCCCACAGGGCAACCAAAATTATTTTCTGGTTGCCCTGAATTTATCACACAAAAGATGTCCCAAATTAACCTGTTTAATTCAAACCCTTCATAGATGTACCAGATTAACCTTTTTAATTAAAACCCTTAATTCACAGCTTTTAGAATACTCAAAAGGAAATGTGCAACACCTCTCCCTGGATCTCATCAGGCAGGTGAAATTATTAGCATTGGATAATACATAGACATAGATAATACAAATCATCATCTCCTGATACTGATAGGCTGTCACATTTATTTTGGTTAATATTATTCATGTTTTTTCATTCTTAAATTTGAAATTTAGTTACTATTTCTTAACATCTCTATACATCTCTCACACCTTTTCTTTCAACCTGTAGCAGTAGCATTGTAATTTTAAAAATCTATCTCAGTCTCACCCTTCAAATTTATTAATTGACAGTATCAGGGGATTTCATAGGAGAACTAAGATGTAAGTTTTCTGCGTTCTTACATTCCGCACGGGGGCAGGGGCTCATGGTTTATTCATATCCACATTTTCTGGAAGTGACTTTCAGTTTGACTGAAGTAACTACACTTAAAAAAACAAAATAAAAGTTCACGTTTTTTTGCCCCTATTATTACACTCTCGAGTGATCGGATCCGTTTTTTATCATTATTATTTGCTTTCCGAAAATTCACCAAACAAGTTTTTTACTTTACCTACAAACTTTGACGAAGACAACCCAAGTCCAACACTTCATTTGCGAACAAAACTAGATCTATGTTAAAGTCCATAATTACTGCACCTACCTTTGAAAGTTGTTATTAAGACTTGAAAATCGCTGGTAAAACATATTTATTGCCAGCACAATGTTTAATCTTATTTAACAGTGTTTCATTGTACTTTCATTTTTATAGGAAATCCTATATTCATCTTTCGTATCATTCGGAGCTCCCCAGGTGTTATCGCTGAATTTAATGACTGGTTCACAAAAAGTTAACTAAGTGTACCAGTCTGTGTTTATAAAATTCTTCTGCGATAAATTTAGAAGTATGCCGAATGTATCCACGAGATTGTTTACACAAAATGACAAGCTCAGCATGGTGTTTGATCAAGCGTGAACTGCTAAGCGGGATGGGTTATCGCTAATCCACAAGAATCCTTTGTAACCGTTCTACCCTACAGACAAAGATAAGTGTCCACAGGGGTCTTAATTAATCGGCAAATTTGTTGCACACTTTCAATATTTATGGCTTTAGTCTGATACTTCAGTCCATGTAGATGCAGTACCGCTAGACAGTTGTAGACACAAGGTCTTGCTGTTACGAAATCGCAACTAGTAGATGACTCGCACGGCATTATTCCGACATATTGAAATTTTCCAAAAGTGAAATAATCCGGGCATCTTAAAATGGAATTAAAGGGTTGCCCGCCGGGCAGCAGTTTGAAAAATATGGTTGCCCAAGCTAAACATTTGGTTGCCCTCCGGGCACAGGATTTGTCGTGCCCTGGTTTATTGTAGATCTTATTGTAGTTATTTTGTCTTTTCTTGCTTTGTAGGTACATTTGTGTAATTTCATGTGAAGCGCTTTTGAACGCACTACCCCTGTGTGAAAAGAGCGCTATATAAATCTGGTATAATAATAAAAATAATAATAATAATAATACAGTGCTCACTCTCTACAACGGCCCTCCCAACAACGGTTCCCTCCTTATAATGACGATTGCTGATGTTCCCAAAACAATATAATGAAGTCCAACCTTTTCATGGCTGCAACATAGTCTATTTGAAATTGTCGTCTGCTGTTTCTCTCAAATTTACATATGAGACATTTCAACAGGAAAAAAACCTAATAACATGTGACAAACATGTGACAAACAGCTTGAATCCAGATCAGAAGCTGTGTAACAGGGCGTCTGATATGGATTCAAGCTGTTTGCAAATGTAAGCCAATTTCCCTCCCTAAAATGACTCCCTCCGAACAACGCACATATTTTTTTGTCTCCCATTGGGTGTCGTTGCAGAGAGGAAGCGCTGTACATAATTAGATTTTGATTTCTGTCACAGTTTCAGGTTTTGGATGAGAAAGCAATACTACTTGAGGAACGTGCATGGCTGGACTTGAAGCGTCAGCGTTTGGAGTTACAGAGTAGAAATCTTACATAGTCCAAGTATGCTGAAATGAAGGAGAAGTCTGTATTCAAGACAGACAATATCAATGCTGGCTGGTACGGATTAGTCAGTTTACTTGCATTGAAAGTTTTGATGGCCTGTTTAACTTTACCATACAGTAAAACCTCACAATTATGACCACTAAATTGTTTTAATTATTAGGTGTTTTCGACAGGTGACTGCTTAAAGCAAGGTGACATTAAAATAGAAAGTTCCTTGCTTTAAGCTGTCACCTGTCTTTTATACAATCAATTAGCCTTCGTTTTAGTGAATGTTAATAGAGAGGTTTTACTGTATTTTGAATTTTATATGCTAATTGAAAATGAGACATTAATAGTTCTGGTATGGCAATTTCCATCTATCTGTCCATCTGGTTTGTTAACACAATTACCCTAAACAATTTTTCCCTGATTTCATCGTACTTGGTAGAATGCTTGGTTGCATAAAAATTTGGAAGAAAATTAGAATGTAATTGCGACATTTTGAGTACTATTACAAATGTGTTTAAAGACATTTCCTGACCTAATTTCGGTAAACCAGGTATAAAATCATGCAGCACTGTGCAAGTTGCGCAGTTACTCTTGTCTAGGGATATATACTCATTGAAGCGTCTCATGTTGGGCCCGTTCCTTGAATTTATTAGTTTGGTTAGAGAAACCTATTGAAAAAACTCTTGAGTGTGAGTATGTCAGGGCCACTCTAGACAACTTGAGATTAGTGACATTGGCTAGGCACACTTTACTCCTGCTTTACATGTATTTTCACGCCTAGTGAGAACAAATGGGGGGAGAGTCCATCAAAGGACTGAGGAAATGTCTTTAAGCTACCATCTGCTAGTACATAGAAACTATTTCTTATTATGCATATTCATGACTGTATTAATGTAGACTATTTATACCCCCACAAACAGAGTTTGATGGGGGTATACTGGAATCAGCCTGTCGGTCGTCGGTCAGTCTGTCTGCAAAATCTTGTACTTTCAACTCCCTCCTCAGTTTCAACCTGATTTACTTGATACTTGGCATAAATGTTGCTCAAGAGTTGCAGAGTGTCATACCATTTTTGGCTCGGAGAGCCTATATCGAATCCTTAAGAAAAATATTGGTGCGAGTCTAGCTCCCCCTACAAACAAATCCTGTCATACGGGGTTTACATATGCTATCTAATGGAGCTTCAGTTGCTGGATACGTCACTATCTGATAAACCGTGTAGTAGCAGCACTGAGTTAAAATCAGGATCCTGAGTCCGTACCAGTGGTGATTTAAACACTGTATTTACTCCCTTGTAATAAACATTCACCTAGTAGTCATAGCAGACGATGCATTATAAGACATGCACATTACAAGTTCTTTAGGGTCTTTAAGCGATGCAGATTACTGCTTAATGCATGGCAATGGTAATGCAGAAACTCCATAATTAGCTTTCTGCATTACTTTGTTCTACATTATACTGAAAGTCCGAGCCTGCAGTACTACAGTACTTTTATTAGTTCACCTGAGCCGAAGGCTCAGGATGAGCTATTGTGATACCATTCCGTCCGGTGTCTGGCGTCCGTCGTCCGTTCACATTTTCAAACAACATCTCCTCTGAAACCACTACCAGATTTCAGCCAAACTTTGTCAGAAGCATCTGTGACAAGGGGGAACGAAGTCTTGTTCAAAGATTTTGGCTAGAGTTATTCCCCTTGATGTGGGACCAGATTTTCTAACATGACCGTATAGACAACTTTTAATGCGTAAGAAAATCTTAAAAAATCTTCTTCTCAGAAACCCAAAGGCCCAGACCTTTGATATTTGGTATGTATCATAACCTAATGATCTTCTAGCAAGATAGTTCAAATTTTGACCCTAGGGCCAAAAATGACCCCGCCCTGGGGCTTATCAGTTTTTCTTAGGAAAACTTTAAAAAATCTTCTTCTCAGAAACTGTATGGCCTAGATCATTAATATTTGACATGTAGCTTTGCCTTATGGTCCTCTGCTAAGATTGTTCAAATTATGACAGCCGGGTCAAAATTGGCCCCGCCCGGGGCTTATAAGTTTTACACAGACGTATATAGGAAAACCTTTAAAAATCTTCTTCTCAGAAACTGTAAGGCCCAGATCTTTAATATTTGACATGCATCTTAGCCTTATGGTCCTCTACCAAGATTGTAAAAATTATTACCCCTGGATCAAATTTGGCCCCGCCCCAGGGCTTATCAGTTTTACATAGACCTATATAGGAAAACCTTTAAAAATCTTCTTTTCTAAAACTGTAAGGCCCAGATCTTTAATATTTGACATATCGCGACGTCCAGCTAATTATAGGTGGAGGAAGACCCCAGAATCCCTTTATGCACTGTTTCAGGCACAAATCGGCAACCGGGTAGAACCACCGACCTTCCGCAAGCCAGCTAGAAGGCTTCCCCACATGAAAAATCCGAACGACCCTACTGGGATTCGAACTCACAGCGGTGAGGAGCTTAGTGATGTTAGTCACGGTGACTATACCACTAGGCCACGGAGGCCCCCAAACTTTAACCTGTTACTCCATAGCCTCTTTCTATTTTTGAATATAGGTGACCACTTGAAACAGGTTGAAAGTAAAGCATAATGCACCTTAAGATGCATTCTGCTTTACTTTCAGCCTGCTTTAAACAATTATCTGCTTTATATAGAAAAAAATCTTTATAACACATATTTATAATTGTAACTACTTTCTTTAGTGGACAAATCAATTAAATGAGTTAAATGCATATCTGTGGAGTAAAGGGTTAAACGCAAGAGAGTAACTTAATGTAGAATAAATGTAATACAGAAAGCTCCTCAATGAACGTCCTTCATTACATGTTTCCTGCATTAACCTATCTCCTTTTGAATATTCCTATATTAACTCCACCCACTTTTAACATCTATCATCTGAACATTTACAGTGGCTGATAAAATAAAGAACAAATAATCAGGGGAGGCGATGCAGACGTCAGATGTCACACATACCCTGTATTGCATATTCATGACTGTATAAAGTTTATCTATTTTCTTCAGTTTAGGAATAAATTAAGGGTGTAAAAAGGTGTTTTTATGGGGAAATGGTTAATGTTTGCAATGCTTCTGTAGCTATATCTATGGTCTGTTATATTCTATTTGCAGAGTCTTAGTATAATGGAGGACTTATTGGCCGAGAGAAGTGTGAATCTGAGTTGGATCGATCATGACAGTGGAGTTTGTTATACAGATAAACTTGTTAAGATTGTTACTCAAGCAGTTTTACACTGACATTTAAATGTGGGTTTAGAGTGTGCATTTTCCAGGTATTGACGGCATTGGGGCCTTATTTATCCATTGTCATCAAACCCTCCACTATAGTTATGTCTCCCCCCTTTAGGGGAGGAAGACATATTGGTGGTGTGCTTTCTGTCTGTCCGTCTGTTAAAATTATTGTGCAGCTAACTCCTCCTACACTTTATGAGGGATTTACTTCAAACTTTAACAAATGAACAAGCTATATGTGAGGATGGTCATGTGGTTTGGAATTTTGGCTGCAACAATTTTAACAGAAAAATTCTTGTGCAGCTAACTCCTCCTACACTATTTTAGGGATTTACTTCAAACTTTTACACATACATGTACATGTACCAGCTATATGTGAGGATGGTCATGTGGTTTGGATTTTTGGCTGCAACAATTTTGATAGAAGTTATGGCCCTTTGTAGTTTTTCCTTATATAGAGTATATAGCAAAAAATTCTTGTGCAGTTAACTCCTCCTACACTATTTGAGGGATTTACTTCAAACTTTTACACATGTACCAGCTATATGTGAGGATGGTCATGTGGTTTGGAATTGTGACTCCAACAATTTTGACAGAAGTTATGGCCCTTTGTAGTTTTTCCTTATATAGATCATTATATAGCGAAAAAGTCTTGTGCAGCTAAATCCTCCTATACTATGTAAGAGTTTTCATTCAAACTTTTACATATGAACCAGCTATATGTGAGGATGGTCATGTATATAGGCATATGGGCTGCAACAATTATGACAGAAGTCACACAGTAAGTATACACACAATTTTAATCTGAAAATTAATTGCTTACAATTTACAATGTCAGTATTTTGACATATGAATTTATTCCTCTTATAACATAACAGTCGGCGTGACGTTGAATAACACCCGTTGTTTAAATGTCATATATAACTAGTTAAATAACTATGCAAATGAGGCACGCCACGACATTGTTACTTGTGACGTCATTAAAATGCGTTCTATGCATTCAATTTTCAAAGTCTTCTTTCCATCATGTATATAATATTCAACTTATAGATTTTTGGTATAATTAATCAATATATGATCTACATGAAAGTGCTTATTAATACATATAGTAACATAAACATTATGCAAGTGAACGGGTTAATTTGGAACAATTTTTTTCCTGTATTGATCTACTTATATCGCGCGTAGCATTCACTTGACCTCAAAGGCTGCAATAAATAACTTTATAACATAACAGACGGCGTGAGCGTTCAATAACACCCGTTGTTTAAATGTCATATATAACTAGTTATATAACTATGCAAATGAGGTACGCCACGATGTCGTTTACTTGTGACGTCGTTAAAATGCGTTCTATGCGCGTTCGATTTCCAATGTCTTCATTCCATCATGTAGATTCAATTTATAGATTTTTGGTGTAATTAATCAATATTAGATCTACATGAAAGTGTTTATTAATACATATAACACCATAAACATTATGCTAGTGAACGGGGTTAATTTGGAAAAAACTTTTTCCTGTATAGATCTACTTATATCGCGCTTAGCATTCACTTGACCTCAAAGGCTGCGATAAATAACATTTCTAGGTTTTGTTATAAAAAGAATATAACATTCGTGTTAATAATTTATTGGATTTATCAAACTCGTCGTTTTAGAAAACGATAAAAACTCGGCAGAGCCTCGTTTTTATCGTTTTCTAAAAGACTCGTTTAATAATCCAATAAATTATGAACACTCATGTAAAATCCTATATTTATAGTTGCCAGGGGGTGAATTTATTCCTCTAATGGGTGCCCGGGTGGGGGGGGGGTCATGTGTTTTTCTCAAAAACAATCTCTAGTTTGTTTACAATGTTGAAAAAATGCTGTTGCTTAACCCTTTACCCCATAACTTGTTGCTAGTTTTGAAAACAGGTGACCACTTAAAGCAGGTTTAAAATAAAGCAGAATGTGCCTTAATGTGCATTCTGCTTTACTTCCAACCTGCTTCAAGCTACAATCTGCTAGGATTTAGAAAATATCTATTATGCTACATGTCTTCAGTGGATAAGTAAACTGAAGGCCTAAAAAGGTGTATTTATGGAGTACTGGGTTAAAGCATACACCTGTCAGGATGCAGAAAACGATTTCCAATGTCTTTTCAAAACATGACAAAAAGGCATTTCATTTGTCAGAGTAAAAGGGAGGGGTTGGGCAATTTAATGAAAAGTGAAACTGATATTAACATGTGTGCATCTTCCATATTTTGAAGACATTGCAGCCTTATTTATCTTAAGTAATTTTACCCATTACTCAATAAAACCCCGTTTTTACGCCTTTGATTTATTCCCCCCCTGAAGAAAATAGTTCCTTTTTTACAGTAATGAGTATGTATTATAAATATTTTCTATATTCTAGCAGAGTTTCAGATGATAGCTTAAAGCAGGCTGAAAGTAAAGCATAATGTGCACTAAGGCTGGCACATTCTGCTTTACTTTCAACTTGCTTTAAGAGGTCATCTTTCTGCAAAATTAGAAACAGGCTTTGGAGTAAATGGTTAAACCATTTAACTGCCAAGCCTGACTACACTGGCTGTTTAAAGCAGTTTGAATTCAGTTCATACACCTAGTAACATGGAGTATGAATATAATCCAAACTGTTTAATTCACATGTATGTCAATTTCTCATAAAGTTAAAAAGCTTTAATTTTAACTTTGAAAAATAAAAATAGACAAGATAAAAGCAGATGATGTTAACTTATGACACTGAAAGGATTAAAAATTTGCACAAATTGTCCATAATGTAAACATATCAGAGCCGTGCCATGACAAAACCTGCCCTATTGCATTGTACATTGTCATCTCAGGCTCTGTATATGAGCTTGGTAGATATGCTGCCAAATTCCGTATAAAATACAGCCACATACAATGCCTTTGATGCATGTGGGTGTCAAATAGTGTAGATCAAGACCATCCGCTGCGTCTACACTGTTTTGAATGCAATAAGACAGGTTTTGTCAGGCACAGTAGTTGATGTAGCATTGCTCAATAAGTTTTATTGTGAAGTACCGGTATGTTATAGAAGGTTCCGACTGGAATGTCTGTAATATAAGATTATGTACAGAAAATTTCTGTTGCCACAGCCACTTGCCATAATTTTGATGTATTTAAAAACAGATGCCTCAATCTTTCTGCTTGCCTTCACTTTCTTCTTGCTTAAGCAGCAACTTAAAAGAAAATGAAGCTTTCTTATGAGTGGCATTACTAGCAGGATTTTTCTGTATTAACTCTTAGCATGCTTGCTGTTAAAAAAATGTTAACTTTAGTGAAGAGTCCGGATGAGAGGCTGCGTAACGCGGATCCAAAATGTTTGTTTGATGCTCTGACCCAGTTTTGAAAAATCTATTTTTAGTAGAACAGTAGCAGGCAACAACTATTGTTGCAGGCCAAACATTTACCCAACATAAGAGTAAATGTTTTTAGCTTTAAACTAATGTAGACAATTTACAGTTATACATCTAAACTGGTTAACTCATTCACCATTGTAACTTAATATGAACAATTCCAGTTTTCAATTAAGCCTAGTCAAATTTTGACTTTTCATGGTCGTTTTACAACACATTGCAGAATAATAGTGCATCCATAGCCTTATCAGAGTGCTTTTAAAGGAGCTCTCTGCACGTGTTCATTTCCAATGTAACCTAAATCACATATTCATACAGAGCTCTAGATAAGGAGAGTATCTCAAAATTACAATCTTTATTTCTGCATTAAATCCTATGGTATCACTGTTCATTAAAATCGTCTCTTCGAGATGATTCTAATGAGTAGTAACACCATAGGATTTGGTTCTGAAATCAGTGGAGAAAATGTTGGATTTTTTCAGTTTACTCCCTCTCATCTGGAGACCTGTTTATTCATGTATAACAGTCAAGAATGTGTTAAGCAGCCACTCATTGAAGAAGCTATAGGAACTGTGTGCATCACCTTTGTGTCGCCACCTGTCTTAATCTATTACCCCATAGGTTGTTTTCAGTTTTGAAGACAGGTGACCTCTTAAAGCAGGTTGAAAGTAAAGCACAATGCGCCTCAAGATGCTTTCTGCTGTACTTTCAGCCTGGTTTAAGCTACCAACAGCAAAGAATGTGGGAAATATTTCTTATGATACATTTTCATGACTGTATAAATGAAAACTGTTTTCATTAGTGTAGGAATAAATAAAAGACGTATAAATGTGTATTTATGGGGTAATGGGTTAAACACTGTTAATGCAATAAAGTTAAAGTGCCTTTACACAATTTTGAATGTACTATCTACGTCTATTTTGTATACTCTTTTCCCTTGATGGGACATATGCATGTAGTAGCCTTTTTAGCTCGCCTATTCGGAGAATGGGGGGCTTATGGAATCACGTCGGCGTTGGTTTTTCATGGTTAAAGTTTTGGGGTAAGTGTTGTAATGTACTAACACTACATGAAATATTTGCATTAGGAAGCTGATATTTGGAATGGAGGTGCTCTGTGGGTTGAACATTGATGTTGTATAGTTAAAATTAAAAAAAAAAAGTTAAATTTAGTCAAAATTTCACCTTTTGTGGACTTAGGTTTTTCGGGTGATTTCTCATGGTTAAAGTTTTGGGGTAAGTGTTGTAAAGCACTAATTCTACATGAAATATTTGTATTAGGAAGCTGATATTTGGAATGGAGGTGCCCTGTGGGTTGAACATTGATGTTACGTAGTTAAAATTAAAAATAAAAGTTAAATTTAGTCAAAATTTCACCTTTTGTGGACATAGGTTTTTCGGCTGATTTCTCATGGTTAAAGTTTTGGGGTAAGTGTTGTAATGCACTAATACTACATGAAATATTTGTAATAGGAAGCTGATATTTGGAATGGAGGTGACCTGTGGGTTGAACATTGATGTTTCGTAATTGAAATTTAAAAAAAGGTTTAAATTTAGTCAAAATTTTACCTGTTGTGGAGTTTTGGGACTGAAATTTCAAAGTTAGTTATGAAGTAAGTGTTGAAATGCACTTATACTACATGACATATTTGCATTTATAAGCTGATATTTGGAATGGAGGTTCCCTGTGGCTTGAATATCAATGTACTGATACACTTTTCTATTGATAGTTACCTATTTAAGAAAGGTTTAGTTAGGCGAGCTTTGCTGTTCTCCGACAACTCTTTTTCAACTGGCTATTGGGTTCTTTCAAAGTTTTGTACATCTTTAACCCTTTACTCCATTGCCTGTTTCTAGTTTTAAAGACAGGTATCCAGGTAAAGCAGGTTGAAAATAAAACAGATTGAATGTGCCTTATCGTGCATTCTGTTTTACTTACAGTTTGCTTTAAGCTAAAATTTTCTTGGATGTATAGAAAATATGTTTTATGGTGCATATTCATTTCTGTATAAAGTGAAATGCATTTAAAGGGGTATATGTGGAGTGAAGTTGGCTGTACTATCTACCTCTAGTTTGTATACTCCAATCCCTTGATGGGTCATAATTATACATGAGGACTTCAGAAGTAAGTACCCTTTGCAGCTGGCATACTGGGTTTCTCAAAGCTTAGTAATTATTTCTGTAACATTTTCCTTCGCATTAGCCCAATAGGTCTTCTTCTTCTTCTTCATACTTCTCTCAATCAAGAATGATTCTCCCCATAATCTCAAAAATTAATTGAACATTGATACAGTTGAATCCAATTGGCAGCTGAAAACAAGGTGAAAGTAAAACAGAACATTCTTTAACTTTTACTTTCATCTTGCTTTAAGCAGTATCCAGTCTTAGATATAGGTTGTATGCACTTCTGATTATGGATGTGTTGATACCAAATGAACAGGTACATGTAGCCGTGGCCTTAGACACAGACTTTCCAGCAAATTTAATTTCTCTGTTTTTGACCCGAGTTCTGTATTCATAAAATACACTCACTATTCCTACTGTGTTTGAACGAACAAATGGTTTTTATTGTGTTTTACATTTTTCTATGACCAATACCATGTTATGAACTGACAGTTATACTGTATTCTAACACGACACGTGAATTCGTCTCTATAAACAAAGAACAAATTTACCGTGATATATTAGTACAATAAACAATGACCAGAAACTGATATACAAGGATGTGAAAATAGTCCGGTTAAAATGGCTGTTCCTGTGATCATTCTACGATAAATAAGAACGCTCGGTTGAAATAAATATATGCAAATTGTAAAACATTTTGCTAATAGTTTGTAAGGTATAAGTAAACAACGAGCAGTGAACCATAATATTCAGCGCAGTCCACTTTATAGTGGTGTCAGCATATCGACAGCTTAGTTAGATGGACTGCAGCAATAAAAACACCCCTAAATCGTGGAAAGTGCCAAGTTGTAAAGTACATTCACGGTTCACTGGTCATTGTTTACCTATAGTTGACATTTTTAGGTGATAAATAGTTTATTCAATGTATTTAGATGCTAAACTTGTTTAAAGTGGGGTTTAAAATATAACTACAAAATGGTTTTAACCCTTTAACCAATAGCCTGTTTCTTGTATTTAAGATATGTGACCTATAAAAGCAGGCTAAAAGTAAAGCAGAATGCGCCCTAGGGCGCATTCTGCTTTACTTTCAGCCTGCTTTAAGTTACTATCTGCTAGGATATAGAAAAAATTTATTATGATACATATTCATGACAGTATAAAATGGAACTATTTTCTTTGGCAGATGAATAAAATGAATGCGCTAAAAGTCGCTTCTATAAGGGAAAGGGTTAAGATACGATTATGTATGATGCATTTTGAATGGGTAGAATGGAACAGCCATAGAAGGGGAGTTCTAATAAAAATAGTCCGAGGCGATTGTTCCCCTTTATATTGAAAACCTAACTGTGTAGACCCGGTTAAATCCTTATTTGTCATGTTAGATTCAAATAATCTTCTTCCATGGTTGCTATGGCCTCATATACCACGATTTGTCTTTCTGACGCGCTGCAAATTAACCACTTGGGCCTTAGTCCCTTGTGGTTAATTTGCTATGGGTCAGAACTCCAATTCGTAGTATATGAGGCAATAGCAAACCATGGAGCGAAGATTATTTCTAAAATAGAGCTCCACAGGCAAGAGTGAATATTATTTGCTTTCTGTCTCCATAAACATGATGGTGTGATTACACATTTGAATTTTCACAAGCAAAAGGTCTTATGTATAGTTACAGCATAGAGTCTATAAGAGACATAAGAAAGTTGCTATTTCAAATGCATCATTTTGTGCTCTGACAGTGATTGACATTTAATGGTAATATCTCATTACCCCATAGCCTATTTATAGTTTAGAAAAATATAATCATTTAAAGCAGTTTGAAAGTAAAGCAGAATGCGCATTTAGGCACATTCTGCTTTACTTTCAGCCTGCTTTAAGCTATTATCTGCTACGATTTAGAAAATATTCTTATGATACATTTTCATGACTGTATTAAAGGGAACTACTATCTTCAGTTGAGGAATAAATTATAGGTGTATTTATGGGGGAATGGGTTAAACCTTACATGCTTCTGTTTCTCAGAAACCCTATGCATTGATAACTTACAATAATCATCTCAAAGAGATTATACTGTTGAGTATGTCACAACATAGAGTCTGGAATAGAGATAAAATTGCAATATTCGTAATACTCGCTCTGAAGCTTCGATTGTTACAATTTTACATGTTGTTTACTTAATATGCAGGCTGTTTACATCTGCATCTGATCCTTAGATGCTTTAACATGTATTGATAAGTACTGAACAATAAAAACTAAATAGCATTTATAGTTTGTATGTTATTCGATCAAAAACCAAAACTTTTTAAGCATTACCCAATAAACTTTGTAAGTATTTAAAGTCTTGAAGAAAATAGTTTCATTTTATACAATCTTATATCCTAACAGATGGTAGCTTAACGCAGGTTGAAAGTATTTAGCAGAATGCACCTTAAGGTGCAATCTTCTTTACATTCAACCTGTTTTAAGTGGTCACTTGCCATCAAAACTAGAAACAGACTATGGAGTAAAGGGTTAACACATTCAATTCTACTCTTCATTAACAAACAGTGTACCTACGAAGAGTACACTTGTCCTATGCAAACTGTGAACCCTAATCAGTGGGTCCTTGCAGGAACCCACTGATCAGGGTCTACACTTATTGTCTTTATGCAATCTGTGACAAAAAGCTATAGCTATATAGTTATAGATGGATTTGACTGTTAAACAAGGGTCCTTAAGTTGTGCTCAAAATATACACTTGAGCCGTGCCATGACAAAAGCTGTCTTATTGGATTGCAACATTGTATAGACATTGTGCACCCTTGTCATCCCAGGCTTTGTATCTAAGTTTGGTCTATACTGCCAAATACCATATATAATACTGCTGAATACAATGCTTTAGATGCATGTGGGTGTCAAACAGTGTAGATCAAGTCCAGCTGCCGCGTAAAAGACGCAGCGGCTGGTCTTGATCTACACTGTTTACAATGCAATAAGACAGGGTTTCTCATGGCAAGGCTCTTTTATATTTCTGCCATTAAAAAATAATTGTTGCAAAATTTGAAAGTACAAATTTATACTGTATAGATCTACGACATTTTTTAATCAAACGCTAGGACAGACGAAGTGCTAGAGTCACCTAGTCCACGTGCATGTTTTCAGTTTGATGTGGTTGTAATGATGGTTTCATGGACAAGCTCCAAATTGACTTATCTCCAATAAGAAAATAAACTATCTTGCAGCGACAAAGCCTCTGCAGTGTTTTTAACCCCACCACTGCCATGACGTCATCAGTTTAAACAACTGTCGTCTGCTTTCAGTTCATTTAAAATTTAAGGTATTTTGACTTAATGTTGAAATGCGTGCCAAGCAGTTTGAATCCTGATCAGACGCCACATAACGTGGCGTCTGATTAGGACCCAAACTGTTTGCAAATAACTAGGATACTCTGAGTAAGGCAGTAAAGTGGTTAACCCACAGCAGGCTGAGTATATTTCATCTGTAACATATGACGTCTGCAGCAAATGTTTTAGATAATTAATATGTCATTACTTTGAAGAAATAATTAGATTGTCAAATAGTTGGCCTCCCACCTGTATCCAAATGTGTGAAACACGTTAATTTGACCACATTCAGTTGATTGGAGACAGGCATCTATACATCACCTTCAACCTGATATATACTATCGATTTTTTTCAAACACCTTAAAGGGTCACAGAAATCGTTCTAATGTCTTACTATGGGGTTAATAACTTGGCTAAAGACAACTCCTGATCGAAGCACACATTTATTTGACCACAGTGAGTAGATTAGGGGCAGGCATGTCTACATCGCCTTATACCTGATCTATACTATCCAACTTTTTCCAACACCTTAAAGGGTCACAGAAATCGTCCAAACGACTAAGGATGGGGTTAAAAACTTGGTTAAAGACAATTCCTGATTGAAGCACACGTTAATTTCACCACATTGAGAAGATAGGGGACAGACCTGGATACATCGCCTTATACTTTATCTATACTATCGAACTTTTTCCAACACCTTAAAGGGTCACAGAAATCGTCCAAACGACTAAGGATGGGGTTAAATACTTGGTAAAAGACAATTCCTGATTGAAGCACACATTAAATTCGCCACATTGAGTAGATAGGGGACATGCCTCTAAACATCGCCTTATTCCTGATCTATACAATCGAACTTTTCAAACACCTTAAAGGGTCACAGAAATCGTTCGAATGTCTTACTATTGGGTTAATTACTTGGTAAAAGACAATTCCTGATCAAAGCACACGTTAATTTCACCACATTGAGTAGATAGGGGACTGGTCTCTATACATATCCAGGAAACGGATCTATACAATCGACGTTTTCACAACACCTTAAGGGGCCACAGAAATCGTCCAAATATCTTACTATTGGGTTAATTACCTGGTAAAAGACAATTCCTGATCAAAACACACGTTCATTTCACCACATTGGGTAGATAGGGGACTGGTCTCTATACATATCATTGTACCCGATCTATACAATCGACGTTTTCACAACACCTTAAAGGGCCATAGAAATCGTCCAAATATCTTACTATTGGGTTAATTACTTGGTAAAAGACAATTCCTGATCAAAGCACACGTTAATTTCACCACATTGGGTAGATAGGGGCCGGCCTCTATACATATCCAGGAAACGGATCTATACAATCGACGTTTTCACAACACCTTAAGGGGCCACAGAAATCGTCAATATATCTTACTATTGGGTTAATTACTTGGTAAAAGACAATTCCTGATTTAAAGCACACGTTAATTTCACCACATTGGGTAGATAGGGGACTGGTCTCTATACATATCCTTGTACCCGATCTATACAATCGACGTTTTTACAACACCTTAAGGGGCCACAGAAATCGTCCAAATATCTTACTATTGTGTTCATTACTTGGTAAAAGACAATTTCTGATCAAAGCACACGTTAATTTGACAACATTGAGTAGATAGGGGACTGGCCACTATACATCGCCTTATACCGTAACTATACTATCGAACTTTTTACAACACCTTAAGGGGTCACAGAAATCGTCCAAATATCTTACTATTGGGTTAATTACTTGGTAACAGACTATTCCTGATCAAAGCACACGTTAATTTCACCACATTTAGTAGATAGGGGCCGGCCTCTATACATATCCTTGTACCGGATCTATACAATCGACGTTTTCACAACACCTTAAAGGGCCACAGAAATCCTCCAAATATCTTACTATTGGGTTCATTACTTGGTAAAAGACAATTCCTGATAAAAAAAAACACGTTAATTTCACCACATTGGGTAGATAGGGACTGGCCTCTATACATCGCCCTATACCGGATCTATACTATCGAACTTTTCCAAAAACCTTTAAGGGCCACAGAAGTAGGGCAAAGGTCTTACTATGGGGTTAATAACTTGGCTAAAGACAATTGCTGATTGAAAAAACGTTAACTGGGCCACATAGAGTAGATAAGGACATGTACCTAGAATTCGCCTTATACCTGATCTATACTTTCGAACGTTTTAGTAAAATCCATTGAAAAAACCCACGAGTGTGAGTATGTGAGGGCCTCTCTAGACAACTTGAGATTAGTTACCTGTAATTTTACACCCTACTGAGATTGGTATACCCGGCGGCAGCTTTTGATTCATGCTTTTTCACGCCTATCGAGGACAATGGGGTCGACTCCATCAATGGACTGAGGAAAAGTCTTTAAACATGTTGATAAATATCCACTATAAATATATAAACTGGTGGAAAATACTCGCTTTACAAAAGTTGTATTAACACATCTCATCTGAAAGTTTGGAAATGACACCCCATGAAATCTTGTTTTTGAAAAAAAAATCAGATGTTGAAACTTCCTCAATTTTCAGGCTTTACCTCTATATGTGGTAGGGGAAAGTGCTGCCTTTTTCATCAAAAAAACAAAGACGGCGCTCGCCTCGTTAACGCGGCACCATCGCAGACTTCCAGGAGCCCCGGCACCACTTGAATTTAAGCATAGCTCCGGCACCCTCGCAGACTTTCAGGAATCCAGTGCCAGTCTAGTTTTTGCCCTCTCTGAACCCTTCCAAGTTCATTACAACGGTTTGCGACTATCTCCGGCACCCTCGCAGACTTTCAGGATGCCGGTGCCAATATCGTTATGCATAGTTGCTGGCTCTTGCGACCCTCTCCAGTTTAATGAACCGGTCTGTGGCTGTCTCTGACACCTTTGCAGACTTCCAGGATGCCGGTGCCAATCGAGTTATGAATATTTTTGGGCTCTATCGTCCTTTCCGGGTTCAATGAACCGGTATACGACTGTTTCCGGTACCCTCGCAGACTTTCAAAATCCGGTGCAAAACGAGTTATCATCACGTTCCACCTCCCAGGACCCTCCCGATTTCATAAAAACTGTCTGTGACTGTCTCCGGCGCCATCGCAGGTACCCAAAAGCCCCGATGCCACTCGAATTAAGGGGTGTGTCTACTTATAGGCGAAAACTAGGTACATGTCCCAATCTACTCTATGTGGCCAGGTTAAAGTGTTTTTCCATCAGAAAGTGTCTTTAGCCAAGTTATTAACCCCATGGTAAGACGTTTGGACGATTTCTGTGACCCATTATGGTGTTGGCAACAGTTCGATTGTATAGATCAGGTATAAGGCGATGTATAGAGGCCTGTCTCCTATCTACTCAATGTGTTCAAATAAACATGTGCATCAATCAGGAACTGTCTTTAACCAAGTAATTAACCCCGTAGTAAGTCGTTTGGATGAGTTATGTGACCCTTTTAGGTGTTGGAAAAATTTCGATAGTATAGATGTGCCTGTCTGGTAGATCTTGCTGGTAGGGATTGCCCAATCGCTTTGAAACTATTTGGCTAGGGGTCTATGGTGTAATTCTTGGACAGCTTTATGTTTATGAACTAAGGGTGTACCACGGCCATGGATTGTACAATACTCAACCAAACAACACGGAGAGTATTGTTTTAAACAGTCGTTTTACGACTTGTGAACTGCTCTCCGGCTCTACACTGAAACAAACAAACAAATTCAACCAAACAACACGGAGAGTATTGTTTTAAACATTCGTTTTACGACTTGTGAACTGCTCTCCGGCTCTACACTGAAACAAACAAACAAACAAACAAATTCAACCAAACAACATGGAGAGTATTGTTTTAAACATTCGTTTTACGACTTGTGAACTACTCTCCGGCTCCACACTGAAACAAACAAACAAACAAACAAATTCAACCAAACAACACGGAGAGTATTGTTTTAAACATTCGTTTTACGACTTGTGAACTACTCTCCGGCTCTACACTGAAACAAACAAACAAACAAACAAACAAAACACCACTCTGTTTTTAATCATGCCATTGATCTTTTAATTATTTGACTCATTTTAAAAATGATCTTACAAACTTACTATAACAATTTTATAATCTTGGTAATAATATTGGAAGAAATTCCATGTTTCCATGCATCTCAATATTGTATCATTTTTATTGTGAATGTAGTTATTTGTCTTTCTCGCTTTGTAGGTACATTTATATAATTTCATGTGAAGCGCTTTTGAACGCACAACTCCTGTGTGAAAAGAGCGCTATATAAATCGGGTATAATAATAATAATAATAATAATAATAAAAAGGCGGTGTATAGAGGTCTGTCCCCTATCTACTCAATGTGGTGAAATTAACGTGTTCTTTGATCAGGAATTGTCTGTTACCAAGTTACGTTACGCAGAATGGTGGACACTCAGGTGGCTCACTTGCACTCATTTTCGCACATTAAAATAAGAAGGGCACTTTTACATAACTTGTAATAACTTTTTTTCTGGACAGATATCGTTCCTGTGCAAACGGCCCGTGTTAACTTAACCATTTTCCTTTATGATGAAATTTGTTTTGAAAAAATATTTTAATAACATTTTGGTCCTTTTTTAAGTTGAAAAAGACACCTCTTAATCACATTAAGCAAAGAACAAAATGATAAAAATAAGCCTCGACACGGTTAATATAACACGACCTTGTGCATTTAAACAAATCTATATCAATTATGTGCAAACGGGTTCGTATAACTGAATATTTGTTCTTTCTTTTTATATAAATTTAAGAATTGTAAGTTAATGTTAACTTGGTCCTTTTTCAAATTGAAAATAAAATTCACATGTTCAAAAAGTCGTCGGGAGTTTCCGTAAATACCGATCGATTGAGGAAGCAAATATCCGGTAAAAGTCGAACATTGACGGTCTCTCGGGCTATCGTAGAGCAGTTTATCGATAATCTAGCAGTGTCCACTATTCTGCCTAACGGTGGAGCTGATTTGTCAGCCTGAACGTATATTGTAAAACTTCCCTTAGTATTTATAATGGAATAGTGAATACCATACATATACGTCTGTTTTAAAAAAAATGGCTGCTTCCAGTTAAGAAAAGTGTTGAATTGTTGTCGGTTTCAAACCAAACTGACGTCTATTTATTTGTTTTGATTGGTTATAAATGTACATGGTTTATTCGGGTTGTATTTTCTACGGAGACATTGTTTGATTGGTGTAAATAAGGAATAGTCTTTTACCAAGTAATGAACCCAATAGTAAGATATTTGGAGGATTTCTGTGGCCCCTTAAGGTGTTGCGAAAACGTCGATCGAATAGATAGGGTCAAGGGTGATGTATAGAGACCGGACCCCTATCTACTCAATGTGGTGAAATTAACGTGTGCTTTGGTCAGGAATTGTCTTTTACCAAGTAATGAACCCAATAGTAAGATATTTGGAGGATTTCTGTGGCCCCTTAAGGTGTTGCGAAAACGTCGATCGAATAGATAGGGTCAAGGGTGATGTATAGAGACCGGACCCCTATCTACTCAATGTGGTGAAATTAACGTGTGCTTTGGTCAGGAATTGTCTTTTACCAAGTAATGAACCCAATAGTAAGATATTTGGAGGATTTCTGTGGCCCCTTAAGGTGTTGCGAAAACGTCGATTGAATAGATAGGGTCAAGGGTGATGTATAGAGACCGGACCCCTATCTACTCAATGTGGTGAAATTAACGTGTGCTTTGGTCAGGAATTGTCTTTTACCAAGTAATGAACCCAATAGTAAGATATTTGGAGGATTTCTGTGGCCCCTTAAGGTGTTGCGAAAACGTCGATTGAATAGATAGGGTCAAGGGTGATGTATAGAGACCGGACCCCTATCTACTCAATGTGGTGAAATTAACGTGTGCTTTGGTCAGGAATTGTCTTTTACCAAGTAATGAACCCAATAGTAAGATATTTGGAGGATTTCTGTGGCCCCTTAAGGTGTTGCGAAAACGTCGATCGAATAGATAGGGTCAAGGGTGATGTATAGAGACCGGACCCCTATCTACTCAATGTGGTGAAATTAACGTGTGCTTTGGTCAGGAATTGTCTTTTACCAAGTAATGAACCCAATAGTAAGATATTTGGAGGATTTCTGTGGCCCCTTAAGGTGTTGCGAAAACGTCGATTGAATAGATAGGGTCAAGGGTGATGTATAGAGACCGGACCCCTATCTACTCAATGTGGTGAAATTAACGTGTGCTTTGGTCAGGAATTGTCTTTTACCAAGTAATGAACCCAATAGTAAGATATTTGGAGGATTTCTGTGGCCCCTTAAGGTGTTGCGAAAACGTCGATTGAATAGATAGGGTCAAGGGTGATGTATAGAGACCGGACCCCTATCTACTCAATGTGGTGAAATTAACGTGTGCTTTGGTCAGGAATTGTCTTTTACCAAGTAATGAACCCAATAGTAAGATATTTGGAGGATTTCTGTGGCCCCTTAAGGTGTTGCGAAAACGTCGATCGAATAGATAGGGTCAAGGGTGATGTATAGAGACCGGACCCCTATCTACTCAATGTGGTGAAATTAACGTGTGCTTTGGTCAGGAATTGTCTTTTACCAAGTAATGAACCCAATAGTAAGATATTTGGAGGATTTCTGTGGCCCCTTAAGGTGTTGCGAAAACGTCGATTGAATAGATAGGGTCAAGGGTGATGTATAGAGACCGGACCCCTATCTACTCAATGTGGTGAAATTAACGTGTGCTTTGGTCAGGAATTGTCTTTTACCAAGTAATGAACCCAATAGTAAGATATTTGGAGGATTTCTGTGGCCCCTTAAGGTGTTGCGAAAACGTCGATCGAATAGATAGGGTCAAGGGTGATGTATAGAGACCGGACCCCTATCTACTCAATGTGGTGAAATTAACGTGTGCTTTGGTCAGGAATTGTCTTTTACCAAGTAATGAACCCAATAGTAAGATATTTGGAGGATTTCTGTGGCCCCTTAAGGTGTTGCGAAAACGTCGATTGAATAGATAGGGTCAAGGGTGATGTATAGAGACCGGACCCCTATCTACTCAATGTGGTGAAATTAACGTGTGCTTTGGTCAGGAATTGTCTTTTACCAAGTAATGAACCCAATAGTAAGATATTTGGAGGATTTCTGTGGCCCCTTAAGGTGTTGCGAAAACGTCGATCGAATAGATAGGGTCAAGGGTGATGTATAGAGACCGGACCCCTATCTACTCAATGTGGTGAAATTAACGTGTGCTTTGGTCAGGAATTGTCTTTTACCAAGTAATGAACCCAATAGTAAGATATTTGGAGGATTTCTGTGGCCCCTTAAGGTGTTGCGAAAACGTCGATTGAATAGATAGGGTCAAGGGTGATGTATAGAGACCGGACCCCTATCTACTCAATGTGGTGAAATTAACGTGTGCTTTGGTCAGGAATTGTCTTTTACCAAGTAATGAACCCAATAGTAAGATATTTGGAGGATTTCTGTGGCCCCTTAAGGTGTTGCGAAAACGTCGATCGAATAGATAGGGTCAAGGGTGATGTATAGAGACCGGACCCCTATCTACTCAATGTGGTGAAATTAACGTGTGCTTTGGTCAGGAATTGTCTTTTACCAAGTAATGAACCCAATAGTAAGATATTTGGAGGATTTCTGTGGCCCCTTAAGGTGTTGCGAAAACGTCGATTGAATAGATAGGGTCAAGGGTGATGTATAGAGACCGGACCCCTATCTACTCAATGTGGTGAAATTAACGTGTGCTTTGGTCAGGAATTGTCTTTTACCAAGTAATGAACCCAATAGTAAGATATTTGGAGGATTTCTGTGGCCCCTTAAGGTGTTGCGAAAACGTCGATCGAATAGATAGGGTCAAGGGTGATGTATAGAGACCGGACCCCTATCTACTCAATGTGGTGAAATTAACGTGTGCTTTGGTCAGGAATTGTCTTTTACCAAGTAATGAACCCAATAGTAAGATATTTGGAGGATTTCTGTGGCCCCTTAAGGTGTTGCGAAAACGTCGATCGAATAGATAGGGTCAAGGGTGATGTATAGAGACCGGACCCCTATCTACTCAATGTGGTGAAATTAACGTGTGCTTTGGTCAGGAATTGTCTTTTACCAAGTAATGAACCCAATAGTAAGATATTTGGAGGATTTCTGTGGCCCCTTAAGGTGTTGCGAAAACGTCGATCGAATAGATAGGGTCAAGGGTGATGTATAGAGACCGGACCCCTATCTACTCAATGTGGTGAAATTAACGTGTGCTTTGGTCAGGAATTGTCTTTTACCAAGTAATGAACCCAATAGTAAGATATTTGGAGGATTTCTGTGGCCCCTTAAGGTGTTGCGAAAACGTCGATCGAATAGATAGGGTCAAGGGTGATGTATAGAGACCGGACCCCTATCTACTCAATGTGGTGAAATTAACGTGTGCTTTGGTCAGGAATTGTCTTTTACCAAGTAATGAACCCAATAGTAAGATATTTGGAGGATTTCTGTGGCCCCTTAAGGTGTTGCGAAAACGTCGATTGAATAGATAGGGTCAAGGGTGATGTATAGAGACCGGACCCCTATCTACTCAATGTGGTGAAATTAACGTGTGCTTTGGTCAGGAATTGTCTTTTACCAAGTAATGAACCCAATAGTAAGATATTTGGAGGATTTCTGTGGCCCCTTAAGGTGTTGCGAAAACGTCGATTGAATAGATAGGGTCAAGGGTGATGTATAGAGACCGGACCCCTATCTACTCAATGTGGTGAAATTAACGTGTGCTTTGGTCAGGAATTGTCTTTTACCAAGTAATGAACCCAATAGTAAGATATTTGGAGGATTTCTGTGGCCCCTTAAGGTGTTGCGAAAACGTCGATCGAATAGATAGGGTCAAGGGTGATGTATAGAGACCGGACCCCTATCTACTCAATGTGGTGAAATTAACGTGTGCTTTGGTCAGGAATTGTCTTTTACCAAGTAATGAACCCAATAGTAAGATATTTGGAGGATTTCTGTGGCCCCTTAAGGTGTTGCGAAAACGTCGATTGAATAGATAGGGTCAAGGGTGATGTATAGAGACCGGACCCCTATCTACTCAATGTGGTGAAATTAACGTGTGCTTTGGTCAGGAATTGTCTTTTACCAAGTAATGAACCCAATAGTAAGATATTTGGAGGATTTCTGTGGCCCCTTAAGGTGTTGCGAAAACGTCGATTGAATAGATAGGGTCAAGGGTGATGTATAGAGACCGGACCCCTATCTACTCAATGTGGTGAAATTAACGTGTGCTTTGGTCAGGAATTGTCTTTTACCAAGTAATGAACCCAATAGTAAGATATTTGGAGGATTTCTGTGGCCCCTTAAGGTGTTGCGAAAACGTCGATCGAATAGATAGGGTCAAGGGTGATGTATAGAGACCGGACCCCTATCTACTCAATGTGGTGAAATTAACGTGTGCTTTGGTCAGGAATTGTCTTTTACCAAGTAATGAACCCAATAGTAAGATATTTGGAGGATTTCTGTGGCCCCTTAAGGTGTTGCGAAAACGTCGATTGAATAGATAGGGTCAAGGGTGATGTATAGAGACCGGACCCCTATCTACTCAATGTGGTGAAATTAACGTGTGCTTTGGTCAGGAATTGTCTTTTACCAAGTAATGAACCCAATAGTAAGATATTTGGAGGATTTCTGTGGCCCCTTAAGGTGTTGCGAAAACGTCGATCGAATAGATAGGGTCAAGGGTGATGTATAGAGACCGGACCCCTATCTACTCAATGTGGTGAAATTAACGTGTGCTTTGGTCAGGAATTGTCTTTTACCAAGTAATGAACCCAATAGTAAGATATTTGGAGGATTTCTGTGGCCCCTTAAGGTGTTGCGAAAACGTCGATTGAATAGATAGGGTCAAGGGTGATGTATAGAGACCGGACCCCTATCTACTCAATGTGGTGAAATTAACGTGTGCTTTGGTCAGGAATTGTCTTTTACCAAGTAATGAACCCAATAGTAAGATATTTGGAGGATTTCTGTGGCCCCTTAAGGTGTTGCGAAAACGTCGATCGAATAGATAGGGTCAAGGGTGATGTATAGAGACCGGACCCCTATCTACTCAATGTGGTGAAATTAACGTGTGCTTTGGTCAGGAATTGTCTTTTACCAAGTAATGAACCCAATAGTAAGATATTTGGAGGATTTCTGTGGCCCCTTAAGGTGTTGCGAAAACGTCGATTGAATAGATAGGGTCAAGGGTGATGTATAGAGACCGGACCCCTATCTACTCAATGTGGTGAAATTAACGTGTGCTTTGGTCAGGAATTGTCTTTTACCAAGTAATGAACCCAATAGTAAGATATTTGGAGGATTTCTGTGGCCCCTTAAGGTGTTGCGAAAACGTCGATCGAATAGATAGGGTCAAGGGTGATGTATAGAGACCGGACCCCTATCTACTCAATGTGGTGAAATTAACGTGTGCTTTGGTCAGGAATTGTCTTTTACCAAGTAATGAACCCAATAGTAAGATATTTGGAGGATTTCTGTGGCCCCTTAAGGTGTTGCGAAAACGTCGATTGAATAGATAGGGTCAAGGGTGATGTATAGAGACCGGACCCCTATCTACTCAATGTGGTGAAATTAACGTGTGCTTTGGTCAGGAATTGTCTTTTACCAAGTAATGAACCCAATAGTAAGATATTTGGAGGATTTCTGTGGCCCCTTAAGGTGTTGCGAAAACGTCGATCGAATAGATAGGGTCAAGGGTGATGTATAGAGACCGGACCCCTATCTACTCAATGTGGTGAAATTAACGTGTGCTTTGGTCAGGAATTGTCTTTTACCAAGTAATGAACCCAATAGTAAGATATTTGGAGGATTTCTGTGGCCCCTTAAGGTGTTGCGAAAACGTCGATCGAATAGATAGGGTCAAGGGTGATGTATAGAGACCGGACCCCTATCTACTCAATGTGGTGAAATTAACGTGTGCTTTGGTCAGGAATTGTCTTTTACCAAGTAATGAACCCAATAGTAAGATATTTGGAGGATTTCTGTGGCCCCTTAAGGTGTTGCGAAAACGTCGATTGAATAGATAGGGTCAAGGGTGATGTATAGAGACCGGACCCCTATCTACTCAATGTGGTGAAATTAACGTGTGCTTTGGTCAGGAATTGTCTTTTACCAAGTAATGAACCCAATAGTAAGATATTTGGAGGATTTCTGTGGCCCCTTAAGGTGTTGCGAAAACGTCGATCGAATAGATAGGGTCAAGGGTGATGTATAGAGACCGGACCCCTATCTACTCAATGTGGTGAAATTAACGTGTGCTTTGGTCAGGAATTGTCTTTTACCAAGTAATGAACCCAATAGTAAGATATTTGGAGGATTTCTGTGGCCCCTTAAGGTGTTGCGAAAACGTCGATTGAATAGATAGGGTCAAGGGTGATGTATAGAGACCGGACCCCTATCTACTCAATGTGGTGAAATTAACGTGTGCTTTGGTCAGGAATTGTCTTTTACCAAGTAATGAACCCAATAGTAAGATATTTGGAGGATTTCTGTGGCCCCTTAAGGTGTTGCGAAAACGTCGATCGAATAGATAGGGTCAAGGGTGATGTATAGAGACCGGACCCCTATCTACTCAATGTGGTGAAATTAACGTGTGCTTTGGTCAGGAATTGTCTTTTACCAAGTAATGAACCCAATAGTAAGATATTTGGAGGATTTCTGTGGCCCCTTAAGGTGTTGCGAAAACGTCGATTGAATAGATAGGGTCAAGGGTGATGTATAGAGACCGGACCCCTATCTACTCAATGTGGTGAAATTAACGTGTGCTTTGGTCAGGAATTGTCTTTTACCAAGTAATGAACCCAATAGTAAGATATTTGGAGGATTTCTGTGGCCCCTTAAGGTGTTGCGAAAACGTCGATCGAATAGATAGGGTCAAGGGTGATGTATAGAGACCGGACCCCTATCTACTCAATGTGGTGAAATTAACGTGTGCTTTGGTCAGGAATTGTCTTTTACCAAGTAATGAACCCAATAGTAAGATATTTGGAGGATTTCTGTGGCCCCTTAAGGTGTTGCGAAAACGTCGATTGAATAGATAGGGTCAAGGGTGATGTATAGAGACCGGACCCCTATCTACTCAATGTGGTGAAATTAACGTGTGCTTTGGTCAGGAATTGTCTTTTACCAAGTAATGAACCCAATAGTAAGATATTTGGAGGATTTCTGTGGCCCCTTAAGGTGTTGCGAAAACGTCGATCGAATAGATAGGGTCAAGGGTGATGTATAGAGACCGGACCCCTATCTACTCAATGTGGTGAAATTAACGTGTGCTTTGGTCAGGAATTGTCTTTTACCAAGTAATGAACCCAATAGTAAGATATTTGGAGGATTTCTGTGGCCCCTTAAGGTGTTGCGAAAACGTCGATTGAATAGATAGGGTCAAGGGTGATGTATAGAGACCGGACCCCTATCTACTCAATGTGGTGAAATTAACGTGTGCTTTGGTCAGGAATTGTCTTTTACCAAGTAATGAACCCAATAGTAAGATATTTGGAGGATTTCTGTGGCCCCTTAAGGTGTTGCGAAAACGTCGATCGAATAGATAGGGTCAAGGGTGATGTATAGAGACCGGACCCCTATCTACTCAATGTGGTGAAATTAACGTGTGCTTTGGTCAGGAATTGTCTTTTACCAAGTAATGAACCCAATAGTAAGATATTTGGAGGATTTCTGTGGCCCCTTAAGGTGTTGCGAAAACGTCGATTGAATAGATAGGGTCAAGGGTGATGTATAGAGACCGGACCCCTATCTACTCAATGTGGTGAAATTAACGTGTGCTTTGGTCAGGAATTGTCTTTTACCAAGTAATGAACCCAATAGTAAGATATTTGGAGGATTTCTGTGGCCCCTTAAGGTGTTGCGAAAACGTCGATAGAATAGATAGGGTCAAGGGTGATGTATAGAGACCGGACCCCTATCTACTCAATGTGGTGAAATTAACGTGTGCTTTGGTCAGGAATTGTCTTTTACCAAGTAATGAACCCAATAGTAAGATATTTGGAGGATTTCTGTGGCCCCTTAAGGTGTTGCGAAAACGTCGATTGAATAGATAGGGTCAAGGGTGATGTATAGAGACCGGACCCCTATCTACTCAATGTGGTGAAATTAACGTGTGCTTTGGTCAGGAATTGTCTTTTACCAAGTAATGAACCCAATAGTAAGATATTTGGAGGATTTCTGTGGCCCCTTAAGGTGTTGCGAAAACGTCGATCGAATAGATAGGGTCAAGGGTGATGTATAGAGACCGGACCCCTATCTACTCAATGTGGTGAAATTAACGTGTGCTTTGGTCAGGAATTGTCTTTTACCAAGTAATGAACCCAATAGTAAGATATTTGGAGGATTTCTGTGGCCCCTTAAGGTGTTGCGAAAACGTCGATCGAATAGATAGGGTCAAGGGTGATGTATAGAGACCGGACCCCTATCTACTCAATGTGGTGAAATTAACGTGTGCTTTGGTCAGGAATTGTCTTTTACCAAGTAATGAACCCAATAGTAAGATATTTGGAGGATTTCTGTGGCCCCTTAAGGTGTTGCGAAAACGTCGATTGAATAGATAGGGTCAAGGGTGATGTATAGAGACCGGACCCCTATCTACTCAATGTGGTGAAATTAACGTGTGCTTTGGTCAGGAATTGTCTTTTACCAAGTAATGAACCCAATAGTAAGATATTTGGAGGATTTCTGTGGCCCCTTAAGGTGTTGCGAAAACGTCGATTGAATAGATAGGGTCAAGGGTGATGTATAGAGACCGGACCCCTATCTACTCAATGTGGTGAAATTAACGTGTGCTTTGGTCAGCAATTGTCTTTTACCAAGTAATGAACCCAATAGTAAGATATTTGGAGGATTTCTGTGGCCCCTTAAGGTGTTGCGAAAACGTCGATTGAGTAGATAGGGTCAAGGGTGATGTATAGAGACCGGACCCCTATCTACTCAATGTGGTGAAATTAACGTGTGCTTTGGTCAGGAATTGTCTTTTACCAAGTAATGAACCCAATAGTAAGATATTTGGAGGATTTCTGTGGCCCCTTAAGGTGTTGCGAAAACGTCGATTGAATAGATAGGGTCAAGGGTGATGTATAGAGACCGGACCCCTATCTACTCAATGTGGTGAAATTAACGTGTGCTTTGGTCAGGAATTGTCTTTTACCAAGTAATGAACCCAATAGTAAGATATTTGGAGGATTTCTGTGGCCCCTTAAGGTGTTGCGAAAACGTCGATTGAATAGATAGGGTCAAGGGTGATGTATAGAGACCGGACCCCTATCTACTCAATGTGGTGAAATTAACGTGTGCTTTGGTCAGGAATTGTCTTTTACCAAGTAATGAACCCAATAGTAAGATATTTGGAGGATTTCTGTGGCCCCTTAAGGTGTTGCGAAAACGTCGATCGAATAGATAGGGTCAAGGGTGATGTATAGAGACCGGACCCCTATCTACTCAATGTGGTGAAATTAACGTGTGCTTTGGTCAGGAATTGTCTTTTACCAAGTAATGAACCCAATAGTAAGATATTTGGAGGATTTCTGTGGCCCCTTAAGGTGTTGCGAAAACGTCGATTGAATAGATAGGGTCAAGGGTGATGTATAGAGACCGGACCCCTATCTACTCAATGTGGTGAAATTAACGTGTGCTTTGGTCAGGAATTGTCTTTTACCAAGTAATGAACCCAATAGTAAGATATTTGGAGGATTTCTGTGGCCCCTTAAGGTGTTGCGAAAACGTCGATCGAATAGATAGGGTCAAGGGTGATGTATAGAGACCGGACCCCTATCTACTCAATGTGGTGAAATTAACGTGTGCTTTGGTCAGGAATTGTCTTTTACCAAGTAATGAACCCAATAGTAAGATATTTGGAGGATTTCTGTGGCCCCTTAAGGTGTTGCGAAAACGTCGATTGAATAGATAGGGTCAAGGGTGATGTATAGAGACCGGACCCCTATCTACTCAATGTGGTGAAATTAACGTGTGCTTTGGTCAGGAATTGTCTTTTACCAAGTAATGAACCCAATAGTAAGATATTTGGAGGATTTCTGTGGCCCCTTAAGGTGTTGCGAAAACGTCGATCGAATAGATAGGGTCAAGGGTGATGTATAGAGACCGGACCCCTATCTACTCAATGTGGTGAAATTAACGTGTGCTTTGGTCAGGAATTGTCTTTTACCAAGTAATGAACCCAATAGTAAGATATTTGGAGGATTTCTGTGGCCCCTTAAGGTGTTGCGAAAACGTCGATTGAATAGATAGGGTCAAGGGTGATGTATAGAGACCGGACCCCTATCTACTCAATGTGGTGAAATTAACGTGTGCTTTGGTCAGGAATTGTCTTTTACCAAGTAATGAACCCAATAGTAAGATATTTGGAGGATTTCTGTGGCCCCTTAAGGTGTTGCGAAAACGTCGATCGAATAGATAGGGTCAAGGGTGATGTATAGAGACCGGACCCCTATCTACTCAATGTGGTGAAATTAACGTGTGCTTTGGTCAGGAATTGTCTTTTACCAAGTAATGAACCCAATAGTAAGATATTTGGAGGATTTCTGTGGCCCCTTAAGGTGTTGCGAAAACGTCGATTGAATAGATAGGGTCAAGGGTGATGTATAGAGACCGGACCCCTATCTACTCAATGTGGTGAAATTAACGTGTGCTTTGGTCAGGAATTGTCTTTTACCAAGTAATGAACCCAATAGTAAGATATTTGGAGGATTTCTGTGGCCCCTTAAGGTGTTGCGAAAACGTCGATCGAATAGATAGGGTCAAGGGTGATGTATAGAGACCGGACCCCTATCTACTCAATGTGGTGAAATTAACGTGTGCTTTGGTCAGGAATTGTCTTTTACCAAGTAATGAACCCAATAGTAAGATATTTGGAGGATTTCTGTGGCCCCTTAAGGTGTTGCGAAAACGTCGATCGAATAGATAGGGTCAAGGGTGATGTATAGAGACCGGACCCCTATCTACTCAATGTGGTGAAATTAACGTGTGCTTTGGTCAGGAATTGTCTTTTACCAAGTAATGAACCCAATAGTAAGATATTTGGAGGATTTCTGTGGCCCCTTAAGGTGTTGCGAAAACGTCGATTGAATAGATAGGGTCAAGGGTGATGTATAGAGACCGGACCCCTATCTACTCAATGTGGTGAAATTAACGTGTGCTTTGGTCAGGAATTGTCTTTTACCAAGTAATGAACCCAATAGTAAGATATTTGGAGGATTTCTGTGGCCCCTTAAGGTGTTGCGAAAACGTCGATTGAATAGATAGGGTCAAGGGTGATGTATAGAGACCGGACCCCTATCTACTCAATGTGGTGAAATTAACGTGTGCTTTGGTCAGGAATTGTCTTTTACCAAGTAATGAACCCAATAGTAAGATATTTGGAGGATTTCTGTGGCCCCTTAAGGTGTTGCGAAAACGTCGATCGAATAGATAGGGTCAAGGGTGATGTATAGAGACCGGACCCCTATCTACTCAATGTGGTGAAATTAACGTGTGCTTTGGTCAGGAATTGTCTTTTACCAAGTAATGAACCCAATAGTAAGATATTTGGAGGATTTCTGTGGCCCCTTAAGGTGTTGCGAAAACGTCGATTGAATAGATAGGGTCAAGGGTGATGTATAGAGACCGGACCCCTATCTACTCAATGTGGTGAAATTAACGTGTGCTTTGGTCAGGAATTGTCTTTTACCAAGTAATGAACCCAATAGTAAGATATTTGGAGGATTTCTGTGGCCCCTTAAGGTGTTGCGAAAACGTCGATTGAATAGATAGGGTCAAGGGTGATGTATAGAGACCGGACCCCTATCTACTCAATGTGGTGAAATTAACGTGTGCTTTGGTCAGGAATTGTCTTTTACCAAGTAATGAACCCAATAGTAAGATATTTGGAGGATTTCTGTGGCCCCTTAAGGTGTTGCGAAAACGTCGATCGAATAGATAGGGTCAAGGGTGATGTATAGAGACCGGACCCCTATCTACTCAATGTGGTGAAATTAACGTGTGCTTTGGTCAGGAATTGTCTTTTACCAAGTAATGAACCCAATAGTAAGATATTTGGAGGATTTCTGTGGCCCCTTAAGGTGTTGCGAAAACGTCGATTGAATAGATAGGGTCAAGGGTGATGTATAGAGACCGGACCCCTATCTACTCAATGTGGTGAAATTAACGTGTGCTTTGGTCAGGGAATTGTCTTTTACCAAGTAATGAACCCAATAGTAAGATATTTGGAGGATTTTCTGTGGCCCCTTAAGGTGTTGCGAAAACGTCGATCGAATAGATAGGGTCAAGGGTGATGTATAGAGACCGGACCCCTATCTACTCAATGTGGTGAAATTAACGTGTGCTTTGGTCAGGAATTGTCTTTTACCAAGTAATGAACCCAATAGTAAGATATTTGGAGGATTTCTGTGGCCCCTTAAGGTGTTGCGAAAACGTCGATTGAATAGATAGGGTCAAGGGTGATGTATAGAGACCGGACCCCTATCTACTCAATGTGGTGAAATTAACGTGTGCTTTGGTCAGGAATTGTCTTTTACCAAGTAATGAACCCAATAGTAAGATATTTGGAGGATTTCTGTGGCCCCTTAAGGTGTTGCGAAAACGTCGATCGAATAGATAGGGTCAAGGGTGATGTATAGAGACCGGACCCCTATCTACTCAATGTGGTGAAATTAACGTGTGCTTTGGTCAGGAATTGTCTTTTACCAAGTAATGAACCCAATAGTAAGATATTTGGAGGATTTCTGTGGCCCCTTAAGGTGTTGCGAAAACGTCGATCGAATAGATAGGGTCAAGGGTGATGTATAGAGACCGGACCCCTATCTACTCAATGTGGTGAAATTAACGTGTGCTTTGGTCAGGAATTGTCTTTTACCAAGTAATGAACCCAATAGTAAGATATTTGGAGGATTTCTGTGGCCCCTTAAGGTGTTGCGAAACGTCGATCGAATAGATAGGGTCAAGGGTGATGTATAGAGACCGGACCCCTATCTACTCAATGTGGTGAAATTAACGTGTGCTTTGGTCAGGAATTGTCTTTTACCAAGTAATGAACCCAATAGTAAGATATTTGGAGGATTTCTGTGGCCCCTTAAGGTGTTGCGAAAAACGTCGATTGAATAGATAGGGTCAAGGGTGATGTATAGAGACCGGACCCCTATCTACTCAATGTGGTGAAATTAACGTGTGCTTTGGTCAGGAATTGTCTTTTACCAAGTAATGAACCCAATAGTAAGATATTTGGAGGATTTCTGTGGCCCCTTAAGGTGTTGCGAAAACGTCGATCGAATAGATAGGGTCAAGGGTGATGTATAGAGACCGGACCCCTATCTACTCAATGTGGTGAAATTAACGTGTGCTTTGGTCAGGAATTGTCTTTTACCAAGTAATGAACCCAATAGTAAGATATTTGGAGGATTTCTGTGGCCCCTTAAGGTGTTGCGAAAACGTCGATCGAATAGATAGGGTCAAGGGTGATGTATAGAGACCGGACCCCTATCTACTCAATGTGGTGAAATTAACGTGTGCTTTGGTCAGGAATTGTCTTTTACCAAGTAATGAACCCAATAGTAAGATATTTGGAGGATTTCTGTGGCCCCTTAAGGTGTTGCGAAAACGTCGATTGAATAGATAGGGTCAAGGGTGATGTATAGAGACCGGACCCCTATCTACTCAATGTGGTGAAATTAACGTGTGCTTTGGTCAGGAATTGTCTTTTACCAAGTAATGAACCCAATAGTAAGATATTTGGAGGATTTCTGTGGCCCCTTAAGGTGTTGCGAAAACGTCGATCGAATAGATAGGGTCAAGGGTGATGTATAGAGACCGGACCCCTATCTACTCAATGTGGTGAAATTAACGTGTGCTTTGGTCAGGAATTGTCTTTTACCAAGTAATGAACCCAATAGTAAGATATTTGGAGGATTTCTGTGGCCCCTTAAGGTGTTGCGAAAACGTCGATTGAATAGATAGGGTCAAGGGTGATGTATAGAGACCGGACCCCTATCTACTCAATGTGGTGAAATTAACGTGTGCTTTGGTCAGGAATTGTCTTTTACCAAGTAATGAACCCAATAGTAAGATATTTGGAGGATTTCTGTGGCCCCTTAAGGTGTTGCGAAAACGTCGATTGAATAGATAGGGTCAAGGGTGATGTATAGAGACCGGACCCCTATCTACTCAATGTGGTGAAATTAACGTGTGCTTTGGTCAGGAATTGTCTTTTACCAAGTAATGAACCCAATAGTAAGATATTTGGAGGATTTCTGTGGCCCCTTAAGGTGTTGCGAAAACGTCGATCGAATAGATAGGGTCAAGGGTGATGTATAGAGACCGGACCCCTATCTACTCAATGTGGTGAAATTAACGTGTGCTTTGGTCAGGAATTGTCTTTTACCAAGTAATGAACCCAATAGTAAGATATTTGGAGGATTTCTGTGGCCCCTTAAGGTGTTGCGAAAACGTCGATTGAATAGATAGGGTCAAGGGTGATGTATAGAGACCGGACCCCTATCTACTCAATGTGGTGAATTAACGTGTGCTTTGGTCAGGAATTGTCTTTTACCAAGTAATGAACCCAATAGTAAGATATTTGGAGGATTTCTGTGGCCCCTTAAGGTGTTGCGAAAACGTCGATCGAATAGATAGGGTCAAGGGTGATGTATAAGAGACCGGACCCCTATCTACTCAATGTGGTGAAATTAACGTGTGCTTTGGTCAGGAATTGTCTTTACCAAGTAATGAACCAATAGTAAGATATTTGGAGGATTTCTGTGGCCCCTTAAGGTGTTGCGAAAACGTCGATCTGAATAGATAGGGGTCAAGGGTGATGTATAGAGGACCGGACCCCCTATCTACTCAATGTGGTGTGAA
>CAKLPP020000030.1:0-88007 GCA_922989275.2 Gari tellinella
ACAGTCCAACACCACATGCAGTTTGAATGGTATCTGCGACCGGCGTTAGAACAGTTTATGCTGTCATATAAATTTGGAAAACTACTGTCTGTGCACAAAACTGGCCTAACGAACGAATCCAATACCACATGCCGTTCGAATGGTATCTGTGAACCGCGTTAGAACAGTTTATGCTGCAATAAAGATATCAGCCTGGCCTGGTACCATAACGGGGTTAAAAACAATAGAACGCACGCGCAAGTAAGCAAGGAAGGACTAACGGACGCCGACGGACGCGCAAAACAGTTAGTGGTGAGTTATTCAATATATTCAAGCAGACGACATGTTTAAACCCCAATGGTACCAGCGACTCAAGTTAGACGGGCTATTTAATACACAAATACACAAATACTCTCATTTAAATTTGGAAAACAAACCCTATGCTGTCGAAAATACTGTTTGTGCACAAAACTGGCCTAACGAAACAGTCCAACACCACATGCAGTTTGAATGGTATCTGCGACCGGCGTTAGAACAGTTTATGCTGTCATATAAATTTGGAAAACTACTGTCTGTGCACAAAACTGGCCTAACGAACGAATCCAATACCACATGTCGTTCGAATGGTATCTGTGAACCGCGTTAGAACAGTTTATGCTGCAATAAAGATATCAGCCTGGCCTGGTACCATAACGGGGTTAAAAACAATAGAACGCACGCGCAAGTAAGCAAGGAAGGACTAACGGACGCCGACGGACGCGCAAGATGCCATGGTCTGTAATTTTAACTAGAAATGTAATTATTTTAAATGCTGTAATTATAAGTGGAACTGAATTTAAGATAGAAACGCTGACATAGTGGGACAATAATATACTTCAAAGTTCAACTTACCAATGTTCGCAGGTGGCCGCAAGTCCGTCCGCTCTGTCAGGTGTCGTTGTTGCTTAAAAATAACCAAAGCTAGAAACAGTTAGTGGTGAGTTATTCAATATATTCAAGCAGACGACATGTTTAAACCCCCAATGGTACCAGCGACTCAAGTTAGACGGGCTATTTAATACACAAATACACAAATACTCTCATTTAAATTTGGAAAACAAACCCTATGCTGTCGAAAATACTGTTTGTGCACAAAACTGGCCTAACGAAACAGTCCAACACCACATGCAGTTTGAATGGTATCTGCGACCGGCGTTAGAACAGTTTATGCTGTCATATAAATTTGGAAAACTACTGTCTGTGCACAAAACTGGCCTAACGAACGAATCCAATACCACATGCCGTTCGAATGGTATCTGTGAACCGCGTTAGAACAGTTTATGCTGCAATAAAGATATCAGCCTGGCCTGGTACCATAACGGGGTTAAAAACAATAGAACGCACGCGCAAGTAAGCAAGGAAGGACTAACGGACGCCGACGGACGCGCAAAACAGTTAGTGGTGAGTTATTCAATATATTCAAGCAGACGACATGTTTAAACCCCAATGGTACCAGCGACTCAAGTTAGACGGGCTATTTAATACACAAATACACAAATACTCTCATTTAAATTTGGAAAACAAACCCTATGCTGTCGAAAATACTGTTTGTGCACAAAACTGGCCTAACGAAACAGTCCAACACCACATGCAGTTTGAATGGTATCTGCGACCGGCGTTAGAACAGTTTATGCTGTCATATAAATTTGGAAAACTACTGTCTGTGCACAAAACTGGCCTAACGAACGAATCCAATACCACATGTCGTTCGAATGGTATCTGTGAACCGCGTTAGAACAGTTTATGCTGCAATAAAGATATCAGCCTGGCCTGGTACCATAACGGGGTTAAAAACAATAGAACGCACGCGCAAGTAAGCAAGGAAGGACTAACGGACGCCGACGGACGCGCAAGATGCCATGGTCTGTAATTTTAACTAGAAATGTAATTATTTTAAATGCTGTAATTATAAGTGGAACTGAATTTAAGATAGAAACGCTGACATAGTGGGACAATAATATACTTCAAAGTTCAACTTACCAATGTTCGCAGGTGGCCGCAAGTCCGTCCGCTCTGTCAGGTGTCGTTGTTGCTTAAAAATAACAAAAGCTAGAAACAGTTAGTGGTGAGTTATTCAATATATTCAAGCAGACGACATGTTTAAACCCCCAATGGTACCAGCGACTCAAGTTAGACGGGCTATTTAATACACAAATACACAAATACTCTCATTTAAATTTGGAAAACAAACCCTATGCTGTCGAAAATACTGTTTGTGCACAAAACTGGCCTAACGAAACAGTCCAACACCACATGCAGTTTGAATGGTATCTGCGACCGGCGTTAGAACAGTTTATGCTGTCATATAAATTTGGAAAACTACTGTCTGTGCACAAAACTGGCCTAACGAACGAATCCAATACCACATGCCGTTCGAATGGTATCTGTGAACCGCGTTAGAACAGTTTATGCTGCAATAAAGATATCAGCCTGGCCTGGTACCATAACGGGGTTAAAAACAATAGAACGCACGCGCAAGTAAGCAAGGAAGGACTAACGGACGCCGACGGACGCGCAAAACAGTTAGTGGTGAGTTATTCAATATATTCAAGCAGACGACATGTTTAAACCCCGTTATGGTACCAGCGACTCAAGTTAGACGGGCTATTTAATACACAAATACACAAATACTCTCATTTAAATTTGGAAAACAAACCCTATGCTGTCGAAAATACTGTTTGTGCACAAAACTGGCCTAACGAAACAGTCCAACACCACATGCAGTTTGAATGGTATCTGCGACCGGCGTTAGAACAGTTTATGCTGTCATATAAATTTGGAAAACTACTGTCTGTGCACAAAACTGGCCTAACGAACGAATCCAATACCACATGTCGTTCGAATGGTATCTGTGAACCGCGTTAGAACAGTTTATGCTGCAATAAAGATATCAGCCTGGCCTGGTACCATAACGGGGTTAAAAACAATAGAACGCACGCGCAAGTAAGCAAGGAAGGACTAACGGACGCCGACGGACGCGCAAGATGCCATGGTCTGTAATTTTAACTAGAAATGTAATTATTTTAAATGCTGTAATTATAAGTGGAACTGAATTTAAGATAGAAACGCTGACATAGTGGGACAATAATATACTTCAAAGTTCAACTTACCAATGTTCGCAGGTGGCCGCAAGTCCGTCCGCTCTGTCAGGTGTCGTTGTTGCTTAAAAATAACCAAAGCTAGAAACAGTTAGTGGTGAGTTATTCAATATATTCAAGCAGACGACATGTTTAAACCCCCAATGGTACCAGCGACTCAAGTTAGACGGGCTATTTAATACACAAATACACAAATACTCTCATTTAAATTTGGAAAACAAACCCTATGCTGTCGAAAATACTGTTTGTGCACAAAACTGGCCTAACGAAACAGTCCAACACCACATGCAGTTTGAATGGTATCTGCGACCGGCGTTAGAACAGTTTATGCTGTCATATAAATTTGGAAAACTACTGTCTGTGCACAAAACTGGCCTAACGAACGAATCCAATACCACATGCCGTTCGAATGGTATCTGTGAACCGCGTTAGAACAGTTTATGCTGCAATAAAGATATCAGCCTGGCCTGGTACCATAACGGGGTTAAAAACAATAGAACGCACGCGCAAGTAAGCAAGGAAGGACTAACGGACGCCGACGGACGCGCAAAACAGTTAGTGGTGAGTTATTCAATATATTCAAGCAGACGACATGTTTAAACCCCCAATGGTACCAGCGACTCAAGTTAGACGGGCTATTTAATACACAAATACACAAATACTCTCATTTAAATTTGGAAAACAAACCCTATGCTGTCGAAAATACTGTGTGTGCACAAAACTGGCCTAACGAAACAGTCCAACACCACATGCAGTTTGAATGGTATCTGCGACCGGCGTTAGAACAGTTTATGCTGTCATATAAATTTGGAAAACTACTGTCTGTGCACAAAACTGGCCTAACGAACGAATCCAATACCACATGTCGTTCGAATGGTATCTGTGAACCGCGTTAGAACAGTTTATGCTGCAATAAAGATATCAGCCTGGCCTGGTACCATAACGGGGTTAAAAACAATAGAACGCACGCGCAAGTAAGCAAGGAAGGACTAACGGACGCCGACGGACGCGCAAGATGCCATGGTCTGTAATTTTAACTAGAAATGTAATTATTTTAAATGCTGTAATTATAAGTGGAACTGAATTTAAGATAGAAACGCTGACATAGTGGGACAATAATATACTTCAAAGTTCAACTTACCAATGTTCGCAGGTGGCCGCAAGTCCGTCCGCTCTGTCAGGTGTCGTTGTTGCTTAAAAATAACCAAAGCTAGAAACAGTTAGTGGTGAGTTATTCAATATATTCAAGCAGACGACATGTTTAAACCCCCAATGGTACCAGCGACTCAAGTTAGACGGGCTATTTAATACACAAATACACAAATACTCTCATTTAAATTTGGAAAACAAACCCTATGCTGTCGAAAATACTGTTTGTGCACAAAACTGGCCTAACGAAACAGTCCAACACCACATGCAGTTTGAATGGTATCTGCGACCGGCGTTAGAACAGTTTATGCTGTCATATAAATTTGGAAAACTACTGTCTGTGCACAAAACTGGCCTAACGAACGAATCCAATACCACATGCCGTTCGAATGGTATCTGTGAACCGCGTTAGAACAGTTTATGCTGCAATAAAGATATCAGCCTGGCCTGGTACCATAACGGGGTTAAAAACAATAGAACGCACGCGCAAGTAAGCAAGGAAGGACTAACGGACGCCGACGGACGCGCAAAACAGTTAGTGGTGAGTTATTCAATATATTCAAGCAGACGACATGTTTAAACCCCAATGGTACCAGCGACTCAAGTTAGACGGGCTATTTAATACACAAATACACAAATACTCTCATTTAAATTTGGAAAACAAACCCTATGCTGTCGAAAATACTGTTTGTGCACAAAACTGGCCTAACGAAACAGTCCAACACCACATGCAGTTTGAATGGTATCTGCGACCGGCGTTAGAACAGTTTATGCTGTCATATAAATTTGGAAAACTACTGTCTGTGCACAAAACTGGCCTAACGAACGAATCCAATACCACATGTCGTTCGAATGGTATCTGTGAACCGCGTTAGAACAGTTTATGCTGCAATAAAGATATCAGCCTGGCCTGGTACCATAACGGGGTTAAAAACAATAGAACGCACGCGCAAGTAAGCAAGGAAGGACTAACGGACGCCGACGGACGCGCAAGATGCCATGGTCTGTAATTTTAACTAGAAATGTAATTATTTTAAATGCTGTAATTATAAGTGGAACTGAATTTAAGATAGAAACGCTGACATAGTGGGACAATAATATACTTCAAAGTTCAACTTACCAATGTTCGCAGGTGGCCGCAAGTCCGTCCGCTCTGTCAGGTGTCGTTGTTGCTTAAAAATAACCAAAGCTAGAAACAGTTAGTGGTGAGTTATTCAATATATTCAAGCAGACGACATGTTTAAACCCCCAATGGTACCAGCGACTCAAGTTAGACGGGCTATTTAATACACAAATACACAAATACTCTCATTTAAATTTGGAAAACAAACCCTATGCTGTCGAAAATACTGTTTGTGCACAAAACTGGCCTAACGAAACAGTCCAACACCACATGCAGTTTGAATGGTATCTGCGACCGGCGTTAGAACAGTTTATGCTGTCATATAAATTTGGAAAACTACTGTCTGTGCACAAAACTGGCCTAACGAACGAATCCAATACCACATGCCGTTCGAATGGTATCTGTGAACCGCGTTAGAACAGTTTATGCTGCAATAAAGATATCAGCCTGGCCTGGTACCATAACGGGGTTAAAAACAATAGAACGCACGCGCAAGTAAGCAAGGAAGGACTAACGGACGCCGACGGACGCGCAAAACAGTTAGTGGTGAGTTATTCAATATATTCAAGCAGACGACATGTTTAAACCCCCAATGGTACCAGCGACTCAAGTTAGACGGGCTATTTAATACACAAATACACAAATACTCTCATTTAAATTTGGAAAACAAACCCTATGCTGTCGAAAATACTGTGTGTGCACAAAACTGGCCTAACGAAACAGTCCAACACCACATGCAGTTTGAATGGTATCTGCGACCGGCGTTAGAACAGTTTATGCTGTCATATAAATTTGGAAAACTACTGTCTGTGCACAAAACTGGCCTAACGAACGAATCCAATACCACATGTCGTTCGAATGGTATCTGTGAACCGCGTTAGAACAGTTTATGCTGCAATAAAGATATCAGCCTGGCCTGGTACCATAACGGGGTTAAAAACAATAGAACGCACGCGCAAGTAAGCAAGGAAGGACTAACGGACGCCGACGGACGCGCAAGATGCCATGGTCTGTAATTTTAACTAGAAATGTAATTATTTTAAATGCTGTAATTATAAGTGGAACTGAATTTAAGATAGAAACGCTGACATAGTGGGACAATAATATACTTCAAAGTTCAACTTACCAATGTTCGCAGGTGGCCGCAAGTCCGTCCGCTCTGTCAGGTGTCGTTGTTGCTTAAAAATAACCAAAGCTAGAAACAGTTAGTGGTGAGTTATTCAATATATTCAAGCAGACGACATGTTTAAACCCCCAATGGTACCAGCGACTCAAGTTAGACGGGCTATTTAATACACAAATACACAAATACTCTCATTTAAATTTGGAAAACAAACCCTATGCTGTCGAAAATACTGTTTGTGCACAAAACTGGCCTAACGAAACAGTCCAACACCACATGCAGTTTGAATGGTATCTGCGACCGGCGTTAGAACAGTTTATGCTGTCATATAAATTTGGAAAACTACTGTCTGTGCACAAAACTGGCCTAACGAACGAATCCAATACCACATGCCGTTCGAATGGTATCTGTGAACCGCGTTAGAACAGTTTATGCTGCAATAAAGATATCAGCCTGGCCTGGTACCATAACGGGGTTAAAAACAATAGAACGCACGCGCAAGTAAGCAAGGAAGGACTAACGGACGCCGACGGACGCGCAAAACAGTTAGTGGTGAGTTATTCAATATATTCAAGCAGACGACATGTTTAAACCCCAATGGTACCAGCGACTCAAGTTAGACGGGCTATTTAATACACAAATACACAAATACTCTCATTTAAATTTGGAAAACAAACCCTATGCTGTCGAAAATACTGTTTGTGCACAAAACTGGCCTAACGAAACAGTCCAACACCACATGCAGTTTGAATGGTATCTGCGACCGGCGTTAGAACAGTTTATGCTGTCATATAAATTTGGAAAACTACTGTCTGTGCACAAAACTGGCCTAACGAACGAATCCAATACCACATGTCGTTCGAATGGTATCTGTGAACCGCGTTAGAACAGTTTATGCTGCAATAAAGATATCAGCCTGGCCTGGTACCATAACGGGGTTAAAAACAATAGAACGCACGCGCAAGTAAGCAAGGAAGGACTAACGGACGCCGACGGACGCGCAAGATGCCATGGTCTGTAATTTTAACTAGAAATGTAATTATTTTAAATGCTGTAATTATAAGTGGAACTGAATTTAAGATAGAAACGCTGACATAGTGGGACAATAATATACTTCAAAGTTCAACTTACCAATGTTCGCAGGTGGCCGCAAGTCCGTCCGCTCTGTCAGGTGTCGTTGTTGCTTAAAAATAACCAAAGCTAGAAACAGTTAGTGGTGAGTTATTCAATATATTCAAGCAGACGACATGTTTAAACCCCCAATGGTACCAGCGACTCAAGTTAGACGGGCTATTTAATACACAAATACACAAATACTCTCATTTAAATTTGGAAAACAAACCCTATGCTGTCGAAAATACTGTTTGTGCACAAAACTGGCCTAACGAAACAGTCCAACACCACATGCAGTTTGAATGGTATCTGCGACCGGCGTTAGAACAGTTTATGCTGTCATATAAATTTGGAAAACTACTGTCTGTGCACAAAACTGGCCTAACGAACGAATCCAATACCACATGCCGTTCGAATGGTATCTGTGAACCGCGTTAGAACAGTTTATGCTGCAATAAAGATATCAGCCTGGCCTGGTACCATAACGGGGTTAAAAACAATAGAACGCACGCGCAAGTTGGCAAGGAAGGACTAACGGACGCCGACGGACGCGCAAAACAGTTAGTGGTGAGTTATTCAATATATTCAAGCAGACGACATGTTTAAACCCCCAATGGTACCAGCGACTCAAGTTAGACGGGCTATTTAATACACAAATACACAAATACTCTCATTTAAATTTGGAAAACAAACCCTATGCTGTCGAAAATACTGTTTGTGCACAAAACTGGCCTAACGAAACAGTCCAACACCACATGCAGTTTGAATGGTATCTGCGACCGGCGTTAGAACAGTTTATGCTGTCATATAAATTTGGAAAACTACTGTCTGTGCACAAAACTGGCCTAACGAACGAATCCAATACCACATGTCGTTCGAATGGTATCTGTGAACCGCGTTAGAACAGTTTATGCTGCAATAAAGATATCAGCCTGGCCTGGTACCATAACGGGGTTAAAAACAATAGAACGCACGCGCAAGTAAGCAAGGAAGGACTAACGGACGCCGACGGACGCGCAAGATGCCATGGTCTGTAATTTTAACTAGAAATGTAATTATTTTAAATGCTGTAATTATAAGTGGAACTGAATTTAAGATAGAAACGCTGACATAGTGGGACAATAATATACTTCAAAGTTCAACTTACCAATGTTCGCAGGTGGCCGCAAGTCCGTCCGCTCTGTCAGGTGTCGTTGTTGCTTAAAAATAACCAAAGCTAGAAACAGTTAGTGGTGAGTTATTCAATATATTCAAGCAGACGACATGTTTAAACCCCCAATGGTACCAGCGACTCAAGTTAGACGGGCTATTTAATACACAAATACACAAATACTCTCATTTAAATTTGGAAAACAAACCCTATGCTGTCGAAAATACTGTTTGTGCACAAAACTGGCCTAACGAAACAGTCCAACACCACATGCAGTTTGAATGGTATCTGCGACCGGCGTTAGAACAGTTTATGCTGTCATATAAATTTGGAAAACTACTGTCTGTGCACAAAACTGGCCTAACGAACGAATCCAATACCACATGCCGTTCGAATGGTATCTGTGAACCGCGTTAGAACAGTTTATGCTGCAATAAAGATATCAGCCTGGCCTGGTACCATAACGGGGTTAAAAACAATAGAACGCACGCGCAAGTAAGCAAGGAAGGACTAACGGACGCCGACGGACGCGCAAAACAGTTAGTGGTGAGTTATTCAATATATTCAAGCAGACGACATGTTTAAACCCCAATGGTACCAGCGACTCAAGTTAGACGGGCTATTTAATACACAAATACACAAATACTCTCATTTAAATTTGGAAAACAAACCCTATGCTGTCGAAAATACTGTTTGTGCACAAAACTGGCCTAACGAAACAGTCCAACACCACATGCAGTTTGAATGGTATCTGCGACCGGCGTTAGAACAGTTTATGCTGTCATATAAATTTGGAAAACTACTGTCTGTGCACAAAACTGGCCTAACGAACGAATCCAATACCACATGTCGTTCGAATGGTATCTGTGAACCGCGTTAGAACAGTTTATGCTGCAATAAAGATATCAGCCTGGCCTGGTACCATAACGGGGTTAAAAACAATAGAACGCACGCGCAAGTAAGCAAGGAAGGACTAACGGACGCCGACGGACGCGCAAGATGCCATGGTCTGTAATTTTAACTAGAAATGTAATTATTTTAAATGCTGTAATTATAAGTGGAACTGAATTTAAGATAGAAACGCTGACATAGTGGGACAATAATATACTTCAAAGTTCAACTTACCAATGTTCGCAGGTGGCCGCAAGTCCGTCCGCTCTGTCAGGTGTCGTTGTTGCTTAAAAATAACCAAAGCTAGAAACAGTTAGTGGTGAGTTATTCAATATATTCAAGCAGACGACATGTTTAAACCCCCAATGGTACCAGCGACTCAAGTTAGACGGGCTATTTAATACACAAATACACAAATACTCTCATTTAAATTTGGAAAACAAACCCTATGCTGTCGAAAATACTGTTTGTGCACAAAACTGGCCTAACGAAACAGTCCAACACCACATGCAGTTTGAATGGTATCTGCGACCGGCGTTAGAACAGTTTATGCTGTCATATAAATTTGGAAAACTACTGTCTGTGCACAAAACTGGCCTAACGAACGAATCCAATACCACATGCCGTTCGAATGGTATCTGTGAACCGCGTTAGAACAGTTTATGCTGCAATAAAGATATCAGCCTGGCCTGGTACCATAACGGGGTTAAAAACAATAGAACGCACGCGCAAGTAAGCAAGGAAGGACTAACGGACGCCGACGGACGCGCAAAACAGTTAGTGGTGAGTTATTCAATATATTCAAGCAGACGACATGTTTAAACCCCAATGGTACCAGCGACTCAAGTTAGACGGGCTATTTAATACACAAATACACAAATACTCTCATTTAAATTTGGAAAACAAACCCTATGCTGTCGAAAATACTGTTTGTGCACAAAACTGGCCTAACGAAACAGTCCAACACCACATGCAGTTTGAATGGTATCTGCGACCGGCGTTAGAACAGTTTATGCTGTCATATAAATTTGGAAAACTACTGTCTGTGCACAAAACTGGCCTAACGAACGAATCCAATACCACATGTCGTTCGAATGGTATCTGTGAACCGCGTTAGAACAGTTTATGCTGCAATAAAGATATCAGCCTGGCCTGGTACCATAACGGGGTTAAAAACAATAGAACGCACGCGCAAGTAAGCAAGGAAGGACTAACGGACGCCGACGGACGCGCAAGATGCCATGGTCTGTAATTTTAACTAGAAATGTAATTATTTTAAATGCTGTAATTATAAGTGGAACTGAATTTAAGATAGAAACGCTGACATAGTGGGACAATAATATACTTCAAAGTTCAACTTACCAATGTTCGCAGGTGGCCGCAAGTCCGTCCGCTCTGTCAGGTGTCGTTGTTGCTTAAAAATAACCAAAGCTAGAAACAGTTAGTGGTGAGTTATTCAATATATTCAAGCAGACGACATGTTTAAACCCCCAATGGTACCAGCGACTCAAGTTAGACGGGCTATTTAATACACAAATACACAAATACTCTCATTTAAATTTGGAAAACAAACCCTATGCTGTCGAAAATACTGTTTGTGCACAAAACTGGCCTAACGAAACAGTCCAACACCACATGCAGTTTGAATGGTATCTGCGACCGGCGTTAGAACAGTTTATGCTGTCATATAAATTTGGAAAACTACTGTCTGTGCACAAAACTGGCCTAACGAACGAATCCAATACCACATGCCGTTCGAATGGTATCTGTGAACCGCGTTAGAACAGTTTATGCTGCAATAAAGATATCAGCCTGGCCTGGTACCATAACGGGGTTAAAAACAATAGAACGCACGCGCAAGTAAGCAAGGAAGGACTAACGGACGCCGACGGACGCGCAAAACAGTTAGTGGTGAGTTATTCAATATATTCAAGCAGACGACATGTTTAAACCCCAATGGTACCAGCGACTCAAGTTAGACGGGCTATTTAATACACAAATACACAAATACTCTCATTTAAATTTGGAAAACAAACCCTATGCTGTCGAAAATACTGTTTGTGCACAAAACTGGCCTAACGAAACAGTCCAACACCACATGCAGTTTGAATGGTATCTGCGACCGGCGTTAGAACAGTTTATGCTGTCATATAAATTTGGAAAACTACTGTCTGTGCACAAAACTGGCCTAACGAACGAATCCAATACCACATGTCGTTCGAATGGTATCTGTGAACCGCGTTAGAACAGTTTATGCTGCAATAAAGATATCAGCCTGGCCTGGTACCATAACGGGGTTAAAAACAATAGAACGCACGCGCAAGTAAGCAAGGAAGGACTAACGGACGCCGACGGACGCGCAAGATGCCATGGTCTGTAATTTTAACTAGAAATGTAATTATTTTAAATGCTGTAATTATAAGTGGAACTGAATTTAAGATAGAAACGCTGACATAGTGGGACAATAATATACTTCAAAGTTCAACTTACCAATGTTCGCAGGTGGCCGCAAGTCCGTCCGCTCTGTCAGGTGTCGTTGTTGCTTAAAAATAACCAAAGCTAGAAACAGTTAGTGGTGAGTTATTCAATATATTCAAGCAGACGACATGTTTAAACCCCCAATGGTACCAGCGACTCAAGTTAGACGGGCTATTTAATACACAAATACACAAATACTCTCATTTAAATTTGGAAAACAAACCCTATGCTGTCGAAAATACTGTTTGTGCACAAAACTGGCCTAACGAAACAGTCCAACACCACATGCAGTTTGAATGGTATCTGCGACCGGCGTTAGAACAGTTTATGCTGTCATATAAATTTGGAAAACTACTGTCTGTGCACAAAACTGGCCTAACGAACGAATCCAATACCACATGCCGTTCGAATGGTATCTGTGAACCGCGTTAGAACAGTTTATGCTGCAATAAAGATATCAGCCTGGCCTGGTACCATAACGGGGTTAAAAACAATAGAACGCACGCGCAAGTAAGCAAGGAAGGACTAACGGACGCCGACGGACGCGCAAAACAGTTAGTGGTGAGTTATTCAATATATTCAAGCAGACGACATGTTTAAACCCCAATGGTACCAGCGACTCAAGTTAGACGGGCTATTTAATACACAAATACACAAATACTCTCATTTAAATTTGGAAAACAAACCCTATGCTGTCGAAAATACTGTTTGTGCACAAAACTGGCCTAACGAAACAGTCCAACACCACATGCAGTTTGAATGGTATCTGCGACCGGCGTTAGAACAGTTTATGCTGTCATATAAATTTGGAAAACTACTGTCTGTGCACAAAACTGGCCTAACGAACGAATCCAATACCACATGTCGTTCGAATGGTATCTGTGAACCGCGTTAGAACAGTTTATGCTGCAATAAAGATATCAGCCTGGCCTGGTACCATAACGGGGTTAAAAACAATAGAACGCACGCGCAAGTAAGCAAGGAAGGACTAACGGACGCCGACGGACGCGCAAGATGCCATGGTCTGTAATTTTAACTAGAAATGTAATTATTTTAAATGCTGTAATTATAAGTGGAACTGAATTTAAGATAGAAACGCTGACATAGTGGGACAATAATATACTTCAAAGTTCAACTTACCAATGTTCGCAGGTGGCCGCAAGTCCGTCCGCTCTGTCAGGTGTCGTTGTTGCTTAAAAATAACCAAAGCTAGAAACAGTTAGTGGTGAGTTATTCAATATATTCAAGCAGACGACATGTTTAAACCCCCAATGGTACCAGCGACTCAAGTTAGACGGGCTATTTAATACACAAATACACAAATACTCTCATTTAAATTTGGAAAACAAACCCTATGCTGTCGAAAATACTGTTTGTGCACAAAACTGGCCTAACGAAACAGTCCAACACCACATGCAGTTTGAATGGTATCTGCGACCGGCGTTAGAACAGTTTATGCTGTCATATAAATTTGGAAAACTACTGTCTGTGCACAAAACTGGCCTAACGAACGAATCCAATACCACATGCCGTTCGAATGGTATCTGTGAACCGCGTTAGAACAGTTTATGCTGCAATAAAGATATCAGCCTGGCCTGGTACCATAACGGGGTTAAAAACAATAGAACGCACGCGCAAGTAAGCAAGGAAGGACTAACGGACGCCGACGGACGCGCAAAACAGTTAGTGGTGAGTTATTCAATATATTCAAGCAGACGACATGTTTAAACCCCAATGGTACCAGCGACTCAAGTTAGACGGGCTATTTAATACACAAATACACAAATACTCTCATTTAAATTTGGAAAACAAACCCTATGCTGTCGAAAATACTGTTTGTGCACAAAACTGGCCTAACGAAACAGTCCAACACCACATGCAGTTTGAATGGTATCTGCGACCGGCGTTAGAACAGTTTATGCTGTCATATAAATTTGGAAAACTACTGTCTGTGCACAAAACTGGCCTAACGAACGAATCCAATACCACATGTCGTTCGAATGGTATCTGTGAACCGCGTTAGAACAGTTTATGCTGCAATAAAGATATCAGCCTGGCCTGGTACCATAACGGGGTTAAAAACAATAGAACGCACGCGCAAGTAAGCAAGGAAGGACTAACGGACGCCGACGGACGCGCAAGATGCCATGGTCTGTAATTTTAACTAGAAATGTAATTATTTTAAATGCTGTAATTATAAGTGGAACTGAATTTAAGATAGAAACGCTGACATAGTGGGACAATAATATACTTCAAAGTTCAACTTACCAATGTTCGCAGGTGGCCGCAAGTCCGTCCGCTCTGTCAGGTGTCGTTGTTGCTTAAAAATAACCAAAGCTAGAAACAGTTAGTGGTGAGTTATTCAATATATTCAAGCAGACGACATGTTTAAACCCCCAATGGTACCAGCGACTCAAGTTAGACGGGCTATTTAATACACAAATACACAAATACTCTCATTTAAATTTGGAAAACAAACCCTATGCTGTCGAAAATACTGTTTGTGCACAAAACTGGCCTAACGAAACAGTCCAACACCACATGCAGTTTGAATGGTATCTGCGACCGGCGTTAGAACAGTTTATGCTGTCATATAAATTTGGAAAACTACTGTCTGTGCACAAAACTGGCCTAACGAACGAATCCAATACCACATGCCGTTCGAATGGTATCTGTGAACCGCGTTAGAACAGTTTATGCTGCAATAAAGATATCAGCCTGGCCTGGTACCATAACGGGGTTAAAAACAATAGAACGCACGCGCAAGTAAGCAAGGAAGGACTAACGGACGCCGACGGACGCGCAAAACAGTTAGTGGTGAGTTATTCAATATATTCAAGCAGACGACATGTTTAAACCCCAATGGTACCAGCGACTCAAGTTAGACGGGCTATTTAATACACAAATACACAAATACTCTCATTTAAATTTGGAAAACAAACCCTATGCTGTCGAAAATACTGTTTGTGCACAAAACTGGCCTAACGAAACAGTCCAACACCACATGCAGTTTGAATGGTATCTGCGACCGGCGTTAGAACAGTTTATGCTGTCATATAAATTTGGAAAACTACTGTCTGTGCACAAAACTGGCCTAACGAACGAATCCAATACCACATGTCGTTCGAATGGTATCTGTGAACCGCGTTAGAACAGTTTATGCTGCAATAAAGATATCAGCCTGGCCTGGTACCATAACGGGGTTAAAAACAATAGAACGCACGCGCAAGTAAGCAAGGAAGGACTAACGGACGCCGACGGACGCGCAAGATGCCATGGTCTGTAATTTTAACTAGAAATGTAATTATTTTAAATGCTGTAATTATAAGTGGAACTGAATTTAAGATAGAAACGCTGACATAGTGGGACAATAATATACTTCAAAGTTCAACTTACCAATGTTCGCAGGTGGCCGCAAGTCCGTCCGCTCTGTCAGGTGTCGTTGTTGCTTAAAAATAACCAAAGCTAGAAACAGTTAGTGGTGAGTTATTCAATATATTCAAGCAGACGACATGTTTAAACCCCCAATGGTACCAGCGACTCAAGTTAGACGGGCTATTTAATACACAAATACACAAATACTCTCATTTAAATTTGGAAAACAAACCCTATGCTGTCGAAAATACTGTTTGTGCACAAAACTGGCCTAACGAAACAGTCCAACACCACATGCAGTTTGAATGGTATCTGCGACCGGCGTTAGAACAGTTTATGCTGTCATATAAATTTGGAAAACTACTGTCTGTGCACAAAACTGGCCTAACGAACGAATCCAATACCACATGCCGTTCGAATGGTATCTGTGAACCGCGTTAGAACAGTTTATGCTGCAATAAAGATATCAGCCTGGCCTGGTACCATAACGGGGTTAAAAACAATAGAACGCACGCGCAAGTAAGCAAGGAAGGACTAACGGACGCCGACGGACGCGCAAAACAGTTAGTGGTGAGTTATTCAATATATTCAAGCAGACGACATGTTTAAACCCCAATGGTACCAGCGACTCAAGTTAGACGGGCTATTTAATACACAAATACACAAATACTCTCATTTAAATTTGGAAAACAAACCCTATGCTGTCGAAAATACTGTTTGTGCACAAAACTGGCCTAACGAAACAGTCCAACACCACATGCAGTTTGAATGGTATCTGCGACCGGCGTTAGAACAGTTTATGCTGTCATATAAATTTGGAAAACTACTGTCTGTGCACAAAACTGGCCTAACGAACGAATCCAATACCACATGTCGTTCGAATGGTATCTGTGAACCGCGTTAGAACAGTTTATGCTGCAATAAAGATATCAGCCTGGCCTGGTACCATAACGGGGTTAAAAACAATAGAACGCACGCGCAAGTAAGCAAGGAAGGACTAACGGACGCCGACGGACGCGCAAGATGCCATGGTCTGTAATTTTAACTAGAAATGTAATTATTTTAAATGCTGTAATTATAAGTGGAACTGAATTTAAGATAGAAACGCTGACATAGTGGGACAATAATATACTTCAAAGTTCAACTTACCAATGTTCGCAGGTGGCCGCAAGTCCGTCCGCTCTGTCAGGTGTCGTTGTTGCTTAAAAATAACCAAAGCTAGAAACAGTTAGTGGTGAGTTATTCAATATATTCAAGCAGACGACATGTTTAAACCCCCAATGGTACCAGCGACTCAAGTTAGACGGGCTATTTAATACACAAATACACAAATACTCTCATTTAAATTTGGAAAACAAACCCTATGCTGTCGAAAATACTGTTTGTGCACAAAACTGGCCTAACGAAACAGTCCAACACCACATGCAGTTTGAATGGTATCTGCGACCGGCGTTAGAACAGTTTATGCTGTCATATAAATTTGGAAAACTACTGTCTGTGCACAAAACTGGCCTAACGAACGAATCCAATACCACATGCCGTTCGAATGGTATCTGTGAACCGCGTTAGAACAGTTTATGCTGCAATAAAGATATCAGCCTGGCCTGGTACCATAACGGGGTTAAAAACAATAGAACGCACGCGCAAGTAAGCAAGGAAGGACTAACGGACGCCGACGGACGCGCAAAACAGTTAGTGGTGAGTTATTCAATATATTCAAGCAGACGACATGTTTAAACCCCAATGGTACCAGCGACTCAAGTTAGACGGGCTATTTAATACACAAATACACAAATACTCTCATTTAAATTTGGAAAACAAACCCTATGCTGTCGAAAATACTGTTTGTGCACAAAACTGGCCTAACGAAACAGTCCAACACCACATGCAGTTTGAATGGTATCTGCGACCGGCGTTAGAACAGTTTATGCTGTCATATAAATTTGGAAAACTACTGTCTGTGCACAAAACTGGCCTAACGAACGAATCCAATACCACATGTCGTTCGAATGGTATCTGTGAACCGCGTTAGAACAGTTTATGCTGCAATAAAGATATCAGCCTGGCCTGGTACCATAACGGGGTTAAAAACAATAGAACGCACGCGCAAGTAAGCAAGGAAGGACTAACGGACGCCGACGGACGCGCAAGATGCCATGGTCTGTAATTTTAACTAGAAATGTAATTATTTTAAATGCTGTAATTATAAGTGGAACTGAATTTAAGATAGAAACGCTGACATAGTGGGACAATAATATACTTCAAAGTTCAACTTACCAATGTTCGCAGGTGGCCGCAAGTCCGTCCGCTCTGTCAGGTGTCGTTGTTGCTTAAAAATAACCAAAGCTAGAAACAGTTAGTGGTGAGTTATTCAATATATTCAAGCAGACGACATGTTTAAACCCCCAATGGTACCAGCGACTCAAGTTAGACGGGCTATTTAATACACAAATACACAAATACTCTAATTTAAATTTGGAAAACAAACCCTATGCTGTCGAAAATACTGTTTGTGCACAAAACTGGCCTAACGAAACAGTCCAACACCACATGCAGTTTGAATGGTATCTGCGACCGGCGTTAGAACAGTTTATGCTGTCATATAAATTTGGAAAACTACTGTCTGTGCACAAAACTGGCCTAACGAACGAATCCAATACCACATGCCGTTCGAATGGTATCTGTGAACCGCGTTAGAACAGTTTATGCTGCAATAAAGATATCAGCCTGGCCTGGTACCATAACGGGGTTAAAAACAATAGAACGCACGCGCAAGTAAGCAAGGAAGGACTAACGGACGCCGACGGACGCGCAAAACAGTTAGTGGTGAGTTATTCAATATATTCAAGCAGACGACATGTTTAAACCCCAATGGTACCAGCGACTCAAGTTAGACGGGCTATTTAATACACAAATACACAAATACTCTCATTTAAATTTGGAAAACAAACCCTATGCTGTCGAAAATACTGTTTGTGCACAAAACTGGCCTAACGAAACAGTCCAACACCACATGCAGTTTGAATGGTATCTGCGACCGGCGTTAGAACAGTTTATGCTGTCATATAAATTTGGAAAACTACTGTCTGTGCACAAAACTGGCCTAACGAACGAATCCAATACCACATGTCGTTCGAATGGTATCTGTGAACCGCGTTAGAACAGTTTATGCTGCAATAAAGATATCAGCCTGGCCTGGTACCATAACGGGGTTAAAAACAATAGAACGCACGCGCAAGTAAGCAAGGAAGGACTAACGGACGCCGACGGACGCGCAAGATGCCATGGTCTGTAATTTTAACTAGAAATGTAATTATTTTAAATGCTGTAATTATAAGTGGAACTGAATTTAAGATAGAAACGCTGACATAGTGGGACAATAATATACTTCAAAGTTCAACTTACCAATGTTCGCAGGTGGCCGCAAGTCCGTCCGCTCTGTCAGGTGTCGTTGTTGCTTAAAAATAACCAAAGCTAGAAACAGTTAGTGGTGAGTTATTCAATATATTCAAGCAGACGACATGTTTAAACCCCCAATGGTACCAGCGACTCAAGTTAGACGGGCTATTTAATACACAAATACACAAATACTCTCATTTAAATTTGGAAAACAAACCCTATGCTGTCGAAAATACTGTTTGTGCACAAAACTGGCCTAACGAAACAGTCCAACACCACATGCAGTTTGAATGGTATCTGCGACCGGCGTTAGAACAGTTTATGCTGTCATATAAATTTGGAAAACTACTGTCTGTGCACAAAACTGGCCTAACGAACGAATCCAATACCACATGCCGTTCGAATGGTATCTGTGAACCGCGTTAGAACAGTTTATGCTGCAATAAAGATATCAGCCTGGCCTGGTACCATAACGGGGTTAAAAACAATAGAACGCACGCGCAAGTAAGCAAGGAAGGACTAACGGACGCCGACGGACGCGCAAAACAGTTAGTGGTGAGTTATTCAATATATTCAAGCAGACGACATGTTTAAACCCCAATGGTACCAGCGACTCAAGTTAGACGGGCTATTTAATACACAAATACACAAATACTCTCATTTAAATTTGGAAAACAAACCCTATGCTGTCGAAAATACTGTTTGTGCACAAAACTGGCCTAACGAAACAGTCCAACACCACATGCAGTTTGAATGGTATCTGCGACCGGCGTTAGAACAGTTTATGCTGTCATATAAATTTGGAAAACTACTGTCTGTGCACAAAACTGGCCTAACGAACGAATCCAATACCACATGTCGTTCGAATGGTATCTGTGAACCGCGTTAGAACAGTTTATGCTGCAATAAAGATATCAGCCTGGCCTGGTACCATAACGGGGTTAAAAACAATAGAACGCACGCGCAAGTAAGCAAGGAAGGACTAACGGACGCCGACGGACGCGCAAGATGCCATGGTCTGTAATTTTAACTAGAAATGTAATTATTTTAAATGCTGTAATTATAAGTGGAACTGAATTTAAGATAGAAACGCTGACATAGTGGGACAATAATATACTTCAAAGTTCAACTTACCAATGTTCGCAGGTGGCCGCAAGTCCGTCCGCTCTGTCAGGTGTCGTTGTTGCTTAAAAATAACCAAAGCTAGAAACAGTTAGTGGTGAGTTATTCAATATATTCAAGCAGACGACATGTTTAAACCCCCAATGGTACCAGCGACTCAAGTTAGACGGGCTATTTAATACACAAATACACAAATACTCTCATTTAAATTTGGAAAACAAACCCTATGCTGTCGAAAATACTGTTTGTGCACAAAACTGGCCTAACGAAACAGTCCAACACCACATGCAGTTTGAATGGTATCTGCGACCGGCGTTAGAACAGTTTATGCTGTCATATAAATTTGGAAAACTACTGTCTGTGCACAAAACTGGCCTAACGAACGAATCCAATACCACATGCCGTTCGAATGGTATCTGTGAACCGCGTTAGAACAGTTTATGCTGCAATAAAAATATCAGCCTGGCCTTGTACCATAACGGGGTTAAAAACAATAGAACGCACGCGCAAGTAAGCAAGGAAGGACTAACGGACGCCGACGGACGCGCAAAACAGTTAGTGGTGAGTTATTCAATATATTCAAGCAGACGACATGTTTAAACCCCAATGGTACCAGCGACTCAAGTTAGACGGGCTATTTAATACACAAATACACAAATACTCTCATTTAAATTTGGAAAACAAACCCTATGCTGTCGAAAATACTGTTTGTGCACAAAACTGGCCTAACGAAACAGTCCAACACCACATGCAGTTTGAATGGTATCTGCGACCGGCGTTAGAACAGTTTATGCTGTCATATAAATTTGGAAAACTACTGTCTGTGCACAAAACTGGCCTAACGAACGAATCCAATACCACATGTCGTTCGAATGGTATCTGTGAACCGCGTTAGAACAGTTTATGCTGCAATAAAGATATCAGCCTGGCCTGGTACCATAACGGGGTTAAAAACAATAGAACGCACGCGCAAGTAAGCAAGGAAGGACTAACGGACGCCGACGGACGCGCAAGATGCCATGGTCTGTAATTTTAACTAGAAATGTAATTATTTTAAATGCTGTAATTATAAGTGGAACTGAATTTAAGATAGAAACGCTGACATAGTGGGACAATAATATACTTCAAAGTTCAACTTACCAATGTTCGCAGGTGGCCGCAAGTCCGTCCGCTCTGTCAGGTGTCGTTGTTGCTTAAAAATAACCAAAGCTAGAAACAGTTAGTGGTGAGTTATTCAATATATTCAAGCAGACGACATGTTTAAACCCCCAATGGTACCAGCGACTCAAGTTAGACGGGCTATTTAATACACAAATACACAAATACTCTCATTTAAATTTGGAAAACAAACCCTATGCTGTCGAAAATACTGTTTGTGCACAAAACTGGCCTAACGAAACAGTCCAACACCACATGCAGTTTGAATGGTATCTGCGACCGGCGTTAGAACAGTTTATGCTGTCATATAAATTTGGAAAACTACTGTCTGTGCACAAAACTGGCCTAACGAACGAATCCAATACCACATGCCGTTCGAATGGTATCTGTGAACCGCGTTAGAACAGTTTATGCTGCAATAAAGATATCAGCCTGGCCTGGTACCATAACGGGGTTAAAAACAATAGAACGCACGCGCAAGTAAGCAAGGAAGGACTAACGGACGCCGACGGACGCGCAAAACAGTTAGTGGTGAGTTATTCAATATATTCAAGCAGACGACATGTTTAAACCCCAATGGTACCAGCGACTCAAGTTAGACGGGCTATTTAATACACAAATACACAAATACTCTCATTTAAATTTGGAAAACAAACCCTATGCTGTCGAAAATACTGTTTGTGCACAAAACTGGCCTAACGAAACAGTCCAACACCACATGCAGTTTGAATGGTATCTGCGACCGGCGTTAGAACAGTTTATGCTGTCATATAAATTTGGAAAACTACTGTCTGTGCACAAAACTGGCCTAACGAACGAATCCAATACCACATGTCGTTCGAATGGTATCTGTGAACCGCGTTAGAACAGTTTATGCTGCAATAAAGATATCAGCCTGGCCTGGTACCATAACGGGGTTAAAAACAATAGAACGCACGCGCAAGTAAGCAAGGAAGGACTAACGGACGCCGACGGACGCGCAAAACAGTTAGTGGTGAGTTATTCAATATATTCAAGCAGACGACATGTTTAAACCCCAATGGTACCAGCGACTCAAGTTAGACGGGCTATTTAATACACAAATACACAAATACTCTCATTTAAATTTGGAAAACAAACCCTATGCTGTCGAAAATACTGTTTGTGCACAAAACTGGCCTAACGAAACAGTCCAACACCACATGCAGTTTGAATGGTATCTGCGACCGGCGTTAGAACAGTTTATGCTGTCATATAAATTTGGAAAACTACTGTCTGTGCACAAAACTGGCCTAACGAACGAATCCAATACCACATGTCGTTCGAATGGTATCTGTGAACCGCGTTAGAACAGTTTATGCTGCAATAAAGATATCAGCCTGGCCTGGTACCATAACGGGGTTAAAAACAATAGAACGCACGCGCAAGTAAGCAAGGAAGGACTAACGGACGCCGACGGACGCGCAAGATGCCATGGTCTGTAATTTTAACTAGAAATGTAATTATTTTAAATGCTGTAATTATAAGTGGAACTGAATTTAAGATAGAAACGCTGACATAGTGGGACAATAATATACTTCAAAGTTCAACTTACCAATGTTCGCAGGTGGCCGCAAGTCCGTCCGCTCTGTCAGGTGTCGTTGTTGCTTAAAAATAACCAAAGCTAGAAACAGTTAGTGGTGAGTTATTCAATATATTCAAGCAGACGACATGTTTAAACCCCCAATGGTACCAGCGACTCAAGTTAGACGGGCTATTTAATACACAAATACACAAATACTCTCATTTAAATTTGGAAAACAAACCCTATGCTGTCGAAAATACTGTTTGTGCACAAAACTGGCCTAACGAAACAGTCCAACACCACATGCAGTTTGAATGGTATCTGCGACCGGCGTTAGAACAGTTTATGCTGTCATATAAATTTGGAAAACTACTGTCTGTGCACAAAACTGGCCTAACGAACGAATCCAATACCACATGCCGTTCGAATGGTATCTGTGAACCGCGTTAGAACAGTTTATGCTGCAATAAAGATATCAGCCTGGCCTGGTACCATAACGGGGTTAAAAACAATAGAACGCACGCGCAAGTAAGCAAGGAAGGACTAACGGACGCCGACGGACGCGCAAAACAGTTAGTGGTGAGTTATTCAATATATTCAAGCAGACGACATGTTTAAACCCCAATGGTACCAGCGACTCAAGTTAGACGGGCTATTTAATACACAAATACACAAATACTCTCATTTAAATTTGGAAAACAAACCCTATGCTGTCGAAAATACTGTTTGTGCACAAAACTGGCCTAACGAAACAGTCCAACACCACATGCAGTTTGAATGGTATCTGCGACCGGCGTTAGAACAGTTTATGCTGTCATATAAATTTGGAAAACTACTGTCTGTGCACAAAACTGGCCTAACGAACGAATCCAATACCACATGTCGTTCGAATGGTATCTGTGAACCGCGTTAGAACAGTTTATGCTGCAATAAAGATATCAGCCTGGCCTGGTACCATAACGGGGTTAAAAACAATAGAACGCACGCGCAAGTAAGCAAGGAAGGACTAACGGACGCCGACGGACGCGCAAGATGCCATGGTCTGTAATTTTAACTAGAAATGTAATTATTTTAAATGCTGTAATTATAAGTGGAACTGAATTTAAGATAGAAACGCTGACATAGTGGGACAATAATATACTTCAAAGTTCAACTTACCAATGTTCGCAGGTGGCCGCAAGTCCGTCCGCTCTGTCAGGTGTCGTTGTTGCTTAAAAATAACCAAAGCTAGAAACAGTTAGTGGTGAGTTATTCAATATATTCAAGCAGACGACATGTTTAAACCCCCAATGGTACCAGCGACTCAAGTTAGACGGGCTATTTAATACACAAATACACAAATACTCTCATTTAAATTTGGAAAACAAACCCTATGCTGTCGAAAATACTGTTTGTGCACAAAACTGGCCTAACGAAACAGTCCAACACCACATGCAGTTTGAATGGTATCTGCGACCGGCGTTAGAACAGTTTATGCTGTCATATAAATTTGGAAAACTACTGTCTGTGCACAAAACTGGCCTAACGAACGAATCCAATACCACATGCCGTTCGAATGGTATCTGTGAACCGCGTTAGAACAGTTTATGCTGCAATAAAGATATCAGCCTGGCCTGGTACCATAACGGGGTTAAAAACAATAGAACGCACGCGCAAGTAAGCAAGGAAGGACTAACGGACGCCGACGGACGCGCAAAACAGTTAGTGGTGAGTTATTCAATATATTCAAGCAGACGACATGTTTAAACCCCAATGGTACCAGCGACTCAAGTTAGACGGGCTATTTAATACACAAATACACAAATACTCTCATTTAAATTTGGAAAACAAACCCTATGCTGTCGAAAATACTGTTTGTGCACAAAACTGGCCTAACGAAACAGTCCAACACCACATGCAGTTTGAATGGTATCTGCGACCGGCGTTAGAACAGTTTATGCTGTCATATAAATTTGGAAAACTACTGTCTGTGCACAAAACTGGCCTAACGAACGAATCCAATACCACATGTCGTTCGAATGGTATCTGTGAACCGCGTTAGAACAGTTTATGCTGCAATAAAGATATCAGCCTGGCCTGGTACCATAACGGGGTTAAAAACAATAGAACGCACGCGCAAGTAAGCAAGGAAGGACTAACGGACGCCGACGGACGCGCAAGATGCCATGGTCTGTAATTTTAACTAGAAATGTAATTATTTTAAATGCTGTAATTATAAGTGGAACTGAATTTAAGATAGAAACGCTGACATAGTGGGACAATAATATACTTCAAAGTTCAACTTACCAATGTTCGCAGGTGGCCGCAAGTCCGTCCGCTCTGTCAGGTGTCGTTGTTGCTTAAAAATAACCAAAGCTAGAAACAGTTAGTGGTGAGTTATTCAATATATTCAAGCAGACGACATGTTTAAACCCCCAATGGTACCAGCGACTCAAGTTAGACGGGCTATTTAATACACAAATACACAAATACTCTCATTTAAATTTGGAAAACAAACCCTATGCTGTCGAAAATACTGTTTGTGCACAAAACTGGCCTAACGAAACAGTCCAACACCACATGCAGTTTGAATGGTATCTGCGACCGGCGTTAGAACAGTTTATGCTGTCATATAAATTTGGAAAACTACTGTCTGTGCACAAAACTGGCCTAACGAACGAATCCAATACCACATGCCGTTCGAATGGTATCTGTGAACCGCGTTAGAACAGTTTATGCTGCAATAAAGATATCAGCCTGGCCTGGTACCATAACGGGGTTAAAAACAATAGAACGCACGCGCAAGTAAGCAAGGAAGGACTAACGGACGCCGACGGACGCGCAAAACAGTTAGTGGTGAGTTATTCAATATATTCAAGCAGACGACATGTTTAAACCCCAATGGTACCAGCGACTCAAGTTAGACGGGCTATTTAATACACAAATACACAAATACTCTCATTTAAATTTGGAAAACAAACCCTATGCTGTCGAAAATACTGTTTGTGCACAAAACTGGCCTAACGAAACAGTCCAACACCACATGCAGTTTGAATGGTATCTGCGACCGGCGTTAGAACAGTTTATGCTGTCATATAAATTTGGAAAACTACTGTCTGTGCACAAAACTGGCCTAACGAACGAATCCAATACCACATGTCGTTCGAATGGTATCTGTGAACCGCGTTAGAACAGTTTATGCTGCAATAAAGATATCAGCCTGGCCTGGTACCATAACGGGGTTAAAAACAATAGAACGCACGCGCAAGTAAGCAAGGAAGGACTAACGGACGCCGACGGACGCGCAAGATGCCATGGTCTGTAATTTTAACTAGAAATGTAATTATTTTAAATGCTGTAATTATAAGTGGAACTGAATTTAAGATAGAAACGCTGACATAGTGGGACAATAATATACTTCAAAGTTCAACTTACCAATGTTCGCAGGTGGCCGCAAGTCCGTCCGCTCTGTCAGGTGTCGTTGTTGCTTAAAAATAACCAAAGCTAGAAACAGTTAGTGGTGAGTTATTCAATATATTCAAGCAGACGACATGTTTAAACCCCCAATGGTACCAGCGACTCAAGTTAGACGGGCTATTTAATACACAAATACACAAATACTCTCATTTAAATTTGGAAAACAAACCCTATGCTGTCGAAAATACTGTTTGTGCACAAAACTGGCCTAACGAAACAGTCCAACACCACATGCAGTTTGAATGGTATCTGCGACCGGCGTTAGAACAGTTTATGCTGTCATATAAATTTGGAAAACTACTGTCTGTGCACAAAACTGGCCTAACGAACGAATCCAATACCACATGCCGTTCGAATGGTATCTGTGAACCGCGTTAGAACAGTTTATGCTGCAATAAAGATATCAGCCTGGCCTGGTACCATAACGGGGTTAAAAACAATAGAACGCACGCGCAAGTAAGCAAGGAAGGACTAACGGACGCCGACGGACGCGCAAGATGCCATGGTCTGTAATTTTAACTAGAAATGTAATTATTTTAAATGCTGTAATTATAAGTGGAACTGAATTTAAGATAGAAACGCTGACATAGTGGGACAATAATATACTTCAAAGTTCAACTTACCAATGTTCGCAGGTGGCCGCAAGTCCGTCCGCTCTGTCAGGTGTCGTTGTTGCTTAAAAATAACCAAAGCTAGAAACAGTTAGTGGTGAGTTATTCAATATATTCAAGCAGACGACATGTTTAAACCCCCAATGGTACCAGCGACTCAAGTTAGACGGGCTATTTAATACACAAATACACAAATACTCTCATTTAAATTTGGAAAACAAACCCTATGCTGTCGAAAATACTGTTTGTGCACAAAACTGGCCTAACGAAACAGTCCAACACCACATGCAGTTTGAATGGTATCTGCGACCGGCGTTAGAACAGTTTATGCTGTCATATAAATTTGGAAAACTACTGTCTGTGCACAAAACTGGCCTAACGAACGAATCCAATACCACATGCCGTTCGAATGGTATCTGTGAACCGCGTTAGAACAGTTTATGCTGCAATAAAGATATCAGCCTGGCCTGGTACCATAACGGGGTTAAAAACAATAGAACGCACGCGCAAGTAAGCAAGGAAGGACTAACGGACGCCGACGGACGCGCAAAACAGTTAGTGGTGAGTTATTCAATATATTCAAGCATACGACATGTTTAAACCCCAATGGTACCAGCGACTCAAGTTAGACGGGCTATTTAATACACAAATACAAAAATACTCTCATTTAAATTTGGAAAACAAACCCTATGCTGTCGAAAATACTGTTTGTGCACAAAACTGGCCTAACGAAACAGTCCAACACCACATGCAGTTTGAATGGTATCTGCGACCGGCGTTAGAACAGTTTATGCTGTCATATAAATTTGGAAAACTACTGTCTGTGCACAAAACTGGCCTAACGAACGAATCCAATACCACATGTCGTTCGAATGGTATCTGTGAACCGCGTTAGAACAGTTTATGCTGCAATAAAGATATCAGCCTGGCCTGGTACCATAACGGGGTTAAAAACAATAGAACGCACGCGCAAGTAAGCAAGGAAGGACTAACGGACGCCGACGGACGCGCAAGATGCCATGGTCTGTAATTTTAACTAGAAATGTAATTATTTTAAATGCTGTAATTATAAGTGGAACTGAATTTAAGATAGAAACGCTGACATAGTGGGACAATAATATACTTCAAAGTTCAACTTACCAATGTTCGCAGGTGGCCGCAAGTCCGTCCGCTCTGTCAGGTGTCGTTGTTGCTTAAAAATAACCAAAGCTAGAAACAGTTAGTGGTGAGTTATTCAATATATTCAAGCAGACGACATGTTTAAACCCCCAATGGTACCAGCGACTCAAGTTAGACGGGCTATTTAATACACAAATACACAAATACTCTCATTTAAATTTGGAAAACAAACCCTATGCTGTCGAAAATACTGTTTGTGCACAAAACTGGCCTAACGAAACAGTCCAACACCACATGCAGTTTGAATGGTATCTGCGACCGGCGTTAGAACAGTTTATGCTGTCATATAAATTTGGAAAACTACTGTCTGTGCACAAAACTGGCCTAACGAACGAATCCAATACCACATGCCGTTCGAATGGTATCTGTGAACCGCGTTAGAACAGTTTATGCTGCAATAAAGATATCAGCCTGGCCTGGTACCATAACGGGGTTAAAAACAATAGAACGCACGCGCAAGTAAGCAAGGAAGGACTAACGGACGCCGACGGACGCGCAAAACAGTTAGTGGTGAGTTATTCAATATATTCAAGCAGACGACATGTTTAAACCCCAATGGTACCAGCGACTCAAGTTAGACGGGCTATTTAATACACAAATACACAAATACTCTCATTTAAATTTGGAAAACAAACCCTATGCTGTCGAAAATACTGTTTGTGCACAAAACTGGCCTAACGAAACAGTCCAACACCACATGCAGTTTGAATGGTATCTGCGACCGGCGTTAGAACAGTTTATGCTGTCATATAAATTTGGAAAACTACTGTCTGTGCACAAAACTGGCCTAACGAACGAATCCAATACCACATGTCGTTCGAATGGTATCTGTGAACCGCGTTAGAACAGTTTATGCTGCAATAAAGATATCAGCCTGGCCTGGTACCATAACGGGGTTAAAAACAATAGAACGCACGCGCAAGTAAGCAAGGAAGGACTAACGGACGCCGACGGACGCGCAAGATGCCATGGTCTGTAATTTTAACTAGAAATGTAATTATTTTAAATGCTGTAATTATAAGTGGAACTGAATTTAAGATAGAAACGCTGACATAGTGGGACAATAATATACTTCAAAGTTCAACTTACCAATGTTCGCAGGTGGCCGCAAGTCCGTCCGCTCTGTCAGGTGTCGTTGTTGCTTAAAAATAACCAAAGCTAGAAACAGTTAGTGGTGAGTTATTCAATATATTCAAGCAGACGACATGTTTAAACCCCCAATGGTACCAGCGACTCAAGTTAGACGGGCTATTTAATACACAAATACACAAATACTCTCATTTAAATTTGGAAAACAAACCCTATGCTGTCGAAAATACTGTTTGTGCACAAAACTGGCCTAACGAAACAGTCCAACACCACATGCAGTTTGAATGGTATCTGCGACCGGCGTTAGAACAGTTTATGCTGTCATATAAATTTGGAAAACTACTGTCTGTGCACAAAACTGGCCTAACGAACGAATCCAATACCACATGCCGTTCGAATGGTATCTGTGAACCGCGTTAGAACAGTTTATGCTGCAATAAAGATATCAGCCTGGCCTGGTACCATAACGGGGTTAAAAACAATAGAACGCACGCGCAAGTAAGCAAGGAAGGACTAACGGACGCCGACGGACGCGCAAAACAGTTAGTGGTGAGTTATTCAATATATTCAAGCAGACGACATGTTTAAACCCCAATGGTACCAGCGACTCAAGTTAGACGGGCTATTTAATACACAAATACACAAATACTCTCATTTAAATTTGGAAAACAAACCCTATGCTGTCGAAAATACTGTTTGTGCACAAAACTGGCCTAACGAAACAGTCCAACACCACATGCAGTTTGAATGGTATCTGCGACCGGCGTTAGAACAGTTTATGCTGTCATATAAATTTGGAAAACTACTGTCTGTGCACAAAACTGGCCTAACGAACGAATCCAATACCACATGTCGTTCGAATGGTATCTGTGAACCGCGTTAGAACAGTTTATGCTGCAATAAAGATATCAGCCTGGCCTGGTACCATAACGGGGTTAAAAACAATAGAACGCACGCGCAAGTAAGCAAGGAAGGACTAACGGACGCCGACGGACGCGCAAGATGCCATGGTCTGTAATTTTAACTAGAAATGTAATTATTTTAAATGCTGTAATTATAAGTGGAACTGAATTTAAGATAGAAACGCTGACATAGTGGGACAATAATATACTTCAAAGTTCAACTTACCAATGTTCGCAGGTGGCCGCAAGTCCGTCCGCTCTGTCAGGTGTCGTTGTTGCTTAAAAATAACCAAAGCTAGAAACAGTTAGTGGTGAGTTATTCAATATATTCAAGCAGACGACATGTTTAAACCCCCAATGGTACCAGCGACTCAAGTTAGACGGGCTATTTAATACACAAATACACAAATACTCTCATTTAAATTTGGAAAACAAACCCTATGCTGTCGAAAATACTGTTTGTGCACAAAACTGGCCTAACGAAACAGTCCAACACCACATGCAGTTTGAATGGTATCTGCGACCGGCGTTAGAACAGTTTATGCTGTCATATAAATTTGGAAAACTACTGTCTGTGCACAAAACTGGCCTAACGAACGAATCCAATACCACATGCCGTTCGAATGGTATCTGTGAACCGCGTTAGAACAGTTTATGCTGCAATAAAGATATCAGCCTGGCCTGGTACCATAACGGGGTTAAAAACAATAGAACGCACGCGCAAGTAAGCAAGGAAGGACTAACGGACGCCGACGGACGCGCAAAACAGTTAGTGGTGAGTTATTCAATATATTCAAGCAGACGACATGTTTAAACCCCAATGGTACCAGCGACTCAAGTTAGACGGGCTATTTAATACACAAATACACAAATACTCTCATTTAAATTTGGAAAACAAACCCTATGCTGTCGAAAATACTGTTTGTGCACAAAACTGGCCTAACGAAACAGTCCAACACCACATGCAGTTTGAATGGTATCTGCGACCGGCGTTAGAACAGTTTATGCTGTCATATAAATTTGGAAAACTACTGTCTGTGCACAAAACTGGCCTAACGAACGAATCCAATACCACATGTCGTTCGAATGGTATCTGTGAACCGCGTTAGAACAGTTTATGCTGCAATAAAGATATCAGCCTGGCCTGGTACCATAACGGGGTTAAAAACAATAGAACGCACGCGCAAGTAAGCAAGGAAGGACTAACGGACGCCGACGGACGCGCAAGATGCCATGGTCTGTAATTTTAACTAGAAATGTAATTATTTTAAATGCTGTAATTATAAGTGGAACTGAATTTAAGATAGAAACGCTGACATAGTGGGACAATAATATACTTCAAAGTTCAACTTACCAATGTTCGCAGGTGGCCGCAAGTCCGTCCGCTCTGTCAGGTGTCGTTGTTGCTTAAAAATAACCAAAGCTAGAAACAGTTAGTGGTGAGTTATTCAATATATTCAAGCAGACGACATGTTTAAACCCCCAATGGTACCAGCGACTCAAGTTAGACGGGCTATTTAATACACAAATACACAAATACTCTCATTTAAATTTGGAAAACAAACCCTATGCTGTCGAAAATACTGTTTGTGCACAAAACTGGCCTAACGAAACAGTCCAACACCACATGCAGTTTGAATGGTATCTGCGACCGGCGTTAGAACAGTTTATGCTGTCATATAAATTTGGAAAACTACTGTCTGTGCACAAAACTGGCCTAACGAACGAATCCAATACCACATGCCGTTCGAATGGTATCTGTGAACCGCGTTAGAACAGTTTATGCTGCAATAAAGATATCAGCCTGGCCTGGTACCATAACGGGGTTAAAAACAATAGAACGCACGCGCAAGTAAGCAAGGAAGGACTAACGGACGCGCAAAACAGTTAGTGGTGAGTTATTCAATATATTCAAGCAGACGACATGTTTAAACCCCAATGGTACCAGCGACTCAAGTTAGACGGGCTATTTAATACACAAATACACAAATACTCTCATTTAAATTTGGAAAACAAACCCTATGCTGTCGAAAATACTGTTTGTGCACAAAACTGGCCTAACGAAACAGTCCAACACCACATGCAGTTTGAATGGTATCTGCGACCGGCGTTAGAACAGTTTATGCTGTCATATAAATTTGGAAAACTACTGTCTGTGCACAAAACTGGCCTAACGAACGAATCCAATACCACATGTCGTTCGAATGGTATCTGTGAACCGCGTTAGAACAGTTTATGCTGCAATAAAGATATCAGCCTGGCCTGGTACCATAACGGGGTTAAAAACAATAGAACGCACGCGCAAGTAAGCAAGGAAGGACTAACGGACGCCGACGGACGCGCAAGATGCCATGGTCTGTAATTTTAACTAGAAATGTAATTATTTTAAATGCTGTAATTATAAGTGGAACTGAATTTAAGATAGAAACGCTGACATAGTGGGACAATAATATACTTCAAAGTTCAACTTACCAATATTCGCAGGTGGCCGCAAGTCCGTCCGCTCTGTCAGGTGTCGTTGTTGCTTAAAAATAACCAAAGCTAGAAACAGTTAGTGGTGAGTTATTCAATATATTCAAGCAGACGACATGTTTAAACCCCCAATGGTACCAGCGACTCAAGTTAGACGGGCTATTTAATACACAAATACACAAATACTCTCATTTAAATTTGGAAAACAAACCCTATGCTGTCGAAAATACTGTTTGTGCACAAAACTGGCCTAACGAAACAGTCCAACACCACATGCAGTTTGAATGGTATCTGCGACCGGCGTTAGAACAGTTAATGCTGTCATATAAATTTGGAAAACTACTGTCTGTGCACAAAACTGGCCTAACGAACGAATCCAATACCACATGCCGTTCGAATGGTATCTGTGAACCGCGTTAGAACAGTTTATGCTGCAATAAAGATATCAGCCTGGCCTGGTACCATAACGGGGTTAAAAACAATAGAACGCACGCGCAAGTAAGCAAGGAAGGACTAACGGACGCCGACGGACGCGCAAAACAGTTAGTGGTGAGTTATTCAATATATTCAAGCAGACGACATGTTTAAACCCCAATGGTACCAGCGACTCAAGTTAGACGGGCTATTTAATACACAAATACACAAATACTCTCATTTAAATTTGGAAAACAAACCCTATGCTGTCGAAAATACTGTTTGTGCACAAAACTGGCCTAACGAAACAGTCCAACACCACATGCAGTTTGAATGGTATCTGCGACCGGCGTTAGAACAGTTTATGCTGTCATATAAATTTGGAAAACTACTGTCTGTGCACAAAACTGGCCTAACGAACGAATCCAATACCACATGTCGTTCGAATGGTATCTGTGAACCGCGTTAGAACAGTTTATGCTGCAATAAAGATATCAGCCTGGCCTGGTACCATAACGGGGTTAAAAACAATAGAACGCACGCGCAAGTAAGCAAGGAAGGACTAACGGACGCCGACGGACGCGCAAGATGCCATGGTCTGTAATTTTAACTAGAAATGTAATTATTTTAAATGCTGTAATTATAAGTGGAACTGAATTTAAGATAGAAACGCTGACATAGTGGGACAATAATATACTTCAAAGTTCAACTTACCAATGTTCGCAGGTGGCCGCAAGTCCGTCCGCTCTGTCAGGTGTCGTTGTTGCTTAAAAATAACCAAAGCTAGAAACAGTTAGTGGTGAGTTATTCAATATATTCAAGCAGACGACATGTTTAAACCCCCAATGGTACCAGCGACTCAAGTTAGACGGGCTATTTAATACACAAATACACAAATACTCTCATTTAAATTTGGAAAACAAACCCTATGCTGTCGAAAATACTGTTTGTGCACAAAACTGGCCTAACGAAACAGTCCAACACCACATGCAGTTTGAATGGTATCTGCGACCGGCGTTAGAACAGTTTATGCTGTCATATAAATTTGGAAAACTACTGTCTGTGCACAAAACTGGCCTAACGAACGAATCCAATACCACATGCCGTTCGAATGGTATCTGTGAACCGCGTTAGAACAGTTTATGCTGCAATAAAGATATCAGCCTGGCCTGGTACCATAACGGGGTTAAAAACAATAGAACGCACGCGCAAGTAAGCAAGGAAGGACTAACGGACGCCGACGGACGCGCAAAACAGTTAGTGGTGAGTTATTCAATATATTCAAGCAGACGACATGTTTAAACCCCAATGGTACCAGCGACTCAAGTTAGACGGGCTATTTAATACACAAATACACAAATACTCTCATTTAAATTTGGAAAACAAACCCTATGCTGTCGAAAATACTGTTTGTGCACAAAACTGGCCTAATGAAACAGTCCAACACCACATGCAGTTTGAATGGTATCTGCGACCGGCGTTAGAACAGTTTATGCTGTCATATAAATTTGGAAAACTACTGTCTGTGCACAAAACTGGCCTAACGAACGAATCCAATACCACATGTCGTTCGAATGGTATCTGTGAACCGCGTTAGAACAGTTTATGCTGCAATAAAGATATCAGCCTGGCCTGGTACCATAACGGGGTTAAAAACAATAGAACGCACGCGCAAGTAAGCAAGGAAGGACTAACGGACGCCGACGGACGCGCAAGATGCCATGGTCTGTAATTTTAACTAGAAATGTAATTATTTTAAATGCTGTAATTATAAGTGGAACTGAATTTAAGATAGAAACGCTGACATAGTGGGACAATAATATACTTCAAAGTTCAACTTACCAATGTTCGCAGGTGGCCGCAAGTCCGTCCGCTCTGTCAGGTGTCGTTGTTGCTTAAAAATAACCAAAGCTAGAAACAGTTAGTGGTGAGTTATTCAATATATTCAAGCAGACGACATGTTTAAACCCCCAATGGTACCAGCGACTCAAGTTAGACGGGCTATTTAATACACAAATACACAAATACTCTCATTTAAATTTGGAAAACAAACCCTATGCTGTCGAAAATACTGTTTGTGCACAAAACTGGCCTAACGAAACAGTCCAACACCACATGCAGTTTGAATGGTATCTGCGACCGGCGTTAGAACAGTTTATGCTGTCATATAAATTTGGAAAACTACTGTCTGTGCACAAAACTGGCCTAACGAACGAATCCAATACCACATGCCGTTCGAATGGTATCTGTGAACCGCGTTAGAACAGTTTATGCTGCAATAAAGATATCAGCCTGGCCTGGTACCATAACGGGGTTAAAAACAATAGAACGCACGCGCAAGTAAGCAAGGAAGGACTAACGGACGCCGACGGACGCGCAAAACAGTTAGTGGTGAGTTATTCAATATATTCAAGCAGACGACATGTTTAAACCCCAATGGTACCAGCGACTCAAGTTAGACGGGCTATTTAATACACAAATACACAAATACTCTCATTTAAATTTGGAAAACAAACCCTATGCTGTCGAAAATACTGTTTGTGCACAAAACTGGCCTAATGAAACAGTCCAACACCACATGCAGTTTGAATGGTATCTGCGACCGGCGTTAGAACAGTTTATGCTGTCATATAAATTTGGAAAACTACTGTCTGTGCACAAAACTGGCCTAACGAACGAATCCAATACCACATGTCGTTCGAATGGTATCTGTGAACCGCGTTAGAACAGTTTATGCTGCAATAAAGATATCAGCCTGGCCTGGTACCATAACGGGGTTAAAAACAATAGAACGCACGCGCAAGTAAGCAAGGAAGGACTAACGGACGCCGACGGACGCGCAAGATGCCATGGTCTGTAATTTTAACTAGAAATGTAATTATTTTAAATGCTGTAATTATAAGTGGAACTGAATTTAAGATAGAAACGCTGACATAGTGGGACAATAATATACTTCAAAGTTCAACTTACCAATGTTCGCAGGTGGCCGCAAGTCCGTCCGCTCTGTCAGGTGTCGTTGTTGCTTAAAAATAACCAAAGCTAGAAACAGTTAGTGGTGAGTTATTCAATATATTCAAGCAGACGACATGTTTAAACCCCCAATGGTACCAGCGACTCAAGTTAGACGGGCTATTTAATACACAAATACACAAATACTCTCATTTAAATTTGGAAAACAAACCCTATGCTGTCGAAAATACTGTTTGTGCACAAAACTGGCCTAACGAAACAGTCCAACACCACATGCAGTTTGAATGGTATCTGCGACCGGCGTTAGAACAGTTTATGCTGTCATATAAATTTGGAAAACTACTGTCTGTGCACAAAACTGGCCTAACGAACGAATCCAATACCACATGCCGTTCGAATGGTATCTGTGAACCGCGTTAGAACAGTTTATGCTGCAATAAAGATATCAGCCTGGCCTGGTACCATAACGGGGTTAAAAACAATAGAACGCACGCGCAAGTAAGCAAGGAAGGACTAACGGACGCCGACGGACGCGCAAAACAGTTAGTGGTGAGTTATTCAATATATTCAAGCAGACGACATGTTTAAACCCCAATGGTACCAGCGACTCAAGTTAGACGGGCTATTTAATACACAAATACACAAATACTCTCATTTAAATTTGGAAAACAAACCCTATGCTGTCGAAAATACTGTTTGTGCACAAAACTGGCCTAACGAAACAGTCCAACACCACATGCAGTTTGAATGGTATCTGCGACCGGCGTTAGAACAGTTTATGCTGTCATATAAATTTGGAAAACTACTGTCTGTGCACAAAACTGGCCTAACGAACGAATCCAATACCACATGTCGTTCGAATGGTATCTGTGAACCGCGTTAGAACAGTTTATGCTGCAATAAAGATATCAGCCTGGCCTGGTACCATAACGGGGTTAAAAACAATAGAACGCACGCGCAAGTAAGCAAGGAAGGACTAACGGACGCCGACGGACGCGCAAGATGCCATGGTCTGTAATTTTAACTAGAAATGTAATTATTTTAAATGCTGTAATTATAAGTGGAACTGAATTTAAGATAGAAACGCTGACATAGTGGGACAATAATATACTTCAAAGTTCAACTTACCAATGTTCGCAGGTGGCCGCAAGTCCGTCCGCTCTGTCAGGTGTCGTTGTTGCTTAAAAATAACCAAAGCTAGAAACAGTTAGTGGTGAGTTATTCAATATATTCAAGCAGACGACATGTTTAAACCCCCAATGGTACCAGCGACTCAAGTTAGACGGGCTATTTAATACACAAATACACAAATACTCTCATTTAAATTTGGAAAACAAACCCTATGCTGTCGAAAATACTGTTTGTGCACAAAACTGGCCTAACGAAACAGTCCAACACCACATGCAGTTTGAATGGTATCTGCGACCGGCGTTAGAACAGTTTATGCTGTCATATAAATTTGGAAAACTACTGTCTGTGCACAAAACTGGCCTAACGAACGAATCCAATACCACATGCCGTTCGAATGGTATCTGTGAACCGCGTTAGAACAGTTTATGCTGCAATAAAGATATCAGCCTGGCCTGGTACCATAACGGGGTTAAAAACAATAGAACGCACGCGCAAGTAAGCAAGGAAGGACTAACGGACGCCGACGGACGCGCAAAACAGTTAGTGGTGAGTTATTCAATATATTCAAGCAGACGACATGTTTAAACCCCAATGGTACCAGCGACTCAAGTTAGACGGGCTATTTAATACACAAATACACAAATACTCTCATTTAAATTTGGAAAACAAACCCTATGCTGTCGAAAATACTGTTTGTGCACAAAACTGGCCTAACGAAACAGTCCAACACCACATGCAGTTTGAATGGTATCTGCGACCGGCGTTAGAACAGTTTATGCTGTCATATAAATTTGGAAAACTACTGTCTGTGCACAAAACTGGCCTAACGAACGAATCCAATACCACATGTCGTTCGAATGGTATCTGTGAACCGCGTTAGAACAGTTTATGCTGCAATAAAGATATCAGCCTGGCCTGGTACCATAACGGGGTTAAAAACAATAGAACGCACGCGCAAGTAAGCAAGGAAGGACTAACGGACGCCGACGGACGCGCAAGATGCCATGGTCTGTAATTTTAACTAGAAATGTAATTATTTTAAATGCTGTAATTATAAGTGGAACTGAATTTAAGATAGAAACGCTGACATAGTGGGACAATAATATACTTCAAAGTTCAACTTACCAATGTTCGCAGGTGGCCGCAAGTCCGTCCGCTCTGTCAGGTGTCGTTGTTGCTTAAAAATAACCAAAGCTAGAAACAGTTAGTGGTGAGTTATTCAATATATTCAAGCAGACGACATGTTTAAACCCCCAATGGTACCAGCGACTCAAGTTAGACGGGCTATTTAATACACAAATACACAAATACTCTCATTTAAATTTGGAAAACAAACCCTATGCTGTCGAAAATACTGTTTGTGCACAAAACTGGCCTAACGAAACAGTCCAACACCACATGCAGTTTGAATGGTATCTGCGACCGGCGTTAGAACAGTTTATGCTGTCATATAAATTTGGAAAACTACTGTCTGTGCACAAAACTGGCCTAACGAACGAATCCAATACCACATGCCGTTCGAATGGTATCTGTGAACCGCGTTAGAACAGTTTATGCTGCAATAAAGATATCAGCCTGGCCTGGTACCATAACGGGGTTAAAAACAATAGAACGCACGCGCAAGTAAGCAAGGAAGGACTAACGGACGCCGACGGACGCGCAAAACAGTTAGTGGTGAGTTATTCAATATATTCAAGCAGACGACATGTTTAAACCCCAATGGTACCAGCGACTCAAGTTAGACGGGCTATTTAATACACAAATACACAAATACTCTCATTTAAATTTGGAAAACAAACCCTATGCTGTCGAAAATACTGTTTGTGCACAAAACTGGCCTAACGAAACAGTCCAACACCACATGCAGTTTGAATGGTATCTGCGACCGGCGTTAGAACAGTTTATGCTGTCATATAAATTTGGAAAACTACTGTCTGTGCACAAAACTGGCCTAACGAACGAATCCAATACCACATGTCGTTCGAATGGTATCTGTGAACCGCGTTAGAACAGTTTATGCTGCAATAAAGATATCAGCCTGGCCTGGTACCATAACGGGGTTAAAAACAATAGAACGCACGCGCAAGTAAGCAAGGAAGGACTAACGGACGCCGACGGACGCGCAAGATGCCATGGTCTGTAATTTTAACTAGAAATGTAATTATTTTAAATGCTGTAATTATAAGTGGAACTGAATTTAAGATAGAAACGCTGACATAGTGGGACAATAATATACTTCAAAGTTCAACTTACCAATGATCGCAGGTGGCCGCAAGTCCGTCCGCTCTGTCAGGTGTCGTTGTTGCTTAAAAATAACCAAAGCTAGAAACAGTTAGTGGTGAGTTATTCAATATATTCAAGCAGACGACATGTTTAAACCCCCAATGGTACCAGCGACTCAAGTTAGACGGGCTATTTAATACACAAATACACAAATACTCTCATTTAAATTTGGAAAACAAACCCTATGCTGTCGAAAATACTGTTTGTGCACAAAACTGGCCTAACGAAACAGTCCAACACCACATGCAGTTTGAATGGTATCTGCGACCGGCGTTAGAACAGTTTATGCTGTCATATAAATTTGGAAAACTACTGTCTGTGCACAAAACTGGCCTAACGAACGAATCCAATACCACATGCCGTTCGAATGGTATCTGTGAACCGCGTTAGAACAGTTTATGCTGCAATAAAGATATCAGCCTGGCCTGGTACCATAACGGGGTTAAAAACAATAGAACGCACGCGCAAGTAAGCAAGGAAGGACTAACGGACGCCGACGGACGCGCAAAACAGTTAGTGGTGAGTTATTCAATATATTCAAGCAGACGACATGTTTAAACCCCAATGGTACCAGCGACTCAAGTTAGACGGGCTATTTAATACACAAATACACAAATACTCTCATTTAAATTTGGAAAACAAACCCTATGCTGTCGAAAATACTGTTTGTGCACAAAACTGGCCTAACGAAACAGTCCAACACCACATGCAGTTTGAATGGTATCTGCGACCGGCGTTAGAACAGTTTATGCTGTCATATAAATTTGGAAAACTACTGTCTGTGCACAAAACTGGCCTAACGAACGAATCCAATACCACATGTCGTTCGAATGGTATCTGTGAACCGCGTTAGAACAGTTTATGCTGCAATAAAGATATCAGCCTGGCCTGGTACCATAACGGGGTTAAAAACAATAGAACGCACGCGCAAGTAAGCAAGGAAGGACTAACGGACGCCGACGGACGCGCAAGATGCCATGGTCTGTAATTTTAACTAGAAATGTAATTATTTTAAATGCTGTAATTATAAGTGGAACTGAATTTAAGATAGAAACGCTGACATAGTGGGACAATAATATACTTCAAAGTTCAACTTACCAATGTTCGCAGGTGGCCGCAAGTCCGTCCGCTCTGTCAGGTGTCGTTGTTGCTTAAAAATAACCAAAGCTAGAAACAGTTAGTGGTGAGTTATTCAATATATTCAAGCAGACGACATGTTTAAACCCCCAATGGTACCAGCGACTCAAGTTAGACGGGCTATTTAATACACAAATACACAAATACTCTCATTTAAATTTGGAAAACAAACCCTATGCTGTCGAAAATACTGTTTGTGCACAAAACTGGCCTAACGAAACAGTCCAACACCACATGCAGTTTGAATGGTATCTGCGACCGGCGTTAGAACAGTTTATGCTGTCATATAAATTTGGAAAACTACTGTCTGTGCACAAAACTGGCCTAACGAACGAATCCAATACCACATGCCGTTCGAATGGTATCTGTGAACCGCGTTAGAACAGTTTATGCTGCAATAAAGATATCAGCCTGGCCTGGTACCATAACGGGGTTAAAAACAATAGAACGCACGCGCAAGTAAGCAAGGAAGGACTAACGGACGCCGACGGACGCGCAAAACAGTTAGTGGTGAGTTATTCAATATATTCAAGCAGACGACATGTTTAAACCCCAATGGTACCAGCGACTCAAGTTAGACGGGCTATTTAATACACAAATACACAAATACTCTCATTTAAATTTGGAAAACAAACCCTATGCTGTCGAAAATACTGTTTGTGCACAAAACTGGCCTAACGAAACAGTCCAACACCACATGCAGTTTGAATGGTATCTGCGACCGGCGTTAGAACAGTTTATGCTGTCATATAAATTTGGAAAACTACTGTCTGTGCACAAAACTGGCCTAACGAACGAATCCAATACCACATGTCGTTCGAATGGTATCTGTGAACCGCGTTAGAACAGTTTATGCTGCAATAAAGATATCAGCCTGGCCTGGTACCATAACGGGGTTAAAAACAATAGAACGCACGCGCAAGTAAGCAAGGAAGGACTAACGGACGCCGACGGACGCGCAAGATGCCATGGTCTGTAATTTTAACTAGAAATGTAATTATTTTAAATGCTGTAATTATAAGTGGAACTGAATTTAAGATAGAAACGCTGACATAGTGGGACAATAATATACTTCAAAGTTCAACTTACCAATGTTCGCAGGTGGCCGCAAGTCCGTCCGCTCTGTCAGGTGTCGTTGTTGCTTAAAAATAACCAAAGCTAGAAACAGTTAGTGGTGAGTTATTCAATATATTCAAGCAGACGACATGTTTAAACCCCCAATGGTACCAGCGACTCAAGTTAGACGGGCTATTTAATACACAAATACACAAATACTCTCATTTAAATTTGGAAAACAAACCCTATGCTGTCGAAAATACTGTTTGTGCACAAAACTGGCCTAACGAAACAGTCCAACACCACATGCAGTTTGAATGGTATCTGCGACCGGCGTTAGAACAGTTTATGCTGTCATATAAATTTGGAAAACTACTGTCTGTGCACAAAACTGGCCTAACGAACGAATCCAATACCACATGTCGTTCGAATGGTATCTGTGAACCGCGTTAGAACAGTTTATGCTGCAATAAAGATATCAGCCTGGCCTGGTACCATAACGGGGTTAAAAACAATAGAACGCACGCGCAAGTAAGCAAGGAAGGACTAACGGACGCCGACGGACGCGCAAGATGCCATGGTCTGTAATTTTAACTAGAAATGTAATTATTTTAAATGCTGTAATTATAAGTGGAACTGAATTTAAGATAGAAACGCTGACATAGTGGGACAATAATATACTTCAAAGTTCAACTTACCAATGTTCGCAGGTGGCCGCAAGTCCGTCCGCTCTGTCAGGTGTCGTTGTTGCTTAAAAATAACCAAAGCTAGAAACAGTTAGTGGTGAGTTATTCAATATATTCAAGCAGACGACATGTTTAAACCCCCAATGGTACCAGCGACTCAAGTTAGACGGGCTATTTAATACACAAATACACAAATACTCTCATTTAAATTTGGAAAACAAACCCTATGCTGTCGAAAATACTGTTTGTGCACAAAACTGGCCTAACGAAACAGTCCAACACCACATGCAGTTTGAATGGTATCTGCGACCGGCGTTAGAACAGTTTATGCTGTCATATAAATTTGGAAAACTACTGTCTGTGCACAAAACTGGCCTAACGAACGAATCCAATACCACATGCCGTTCGAATGGTATCTGTGAACCGCGTTAGAACAGTTTATGCTGCAATAAAGATATCAGCCTGGCCTGGTACCATAACGGGGTTAAAAACAATAGAACGCACGCGCAAGTAAGCAAGGAAGGACTAACGGACGCCGACGGACGCGCAAAACAGTTAGTGGTGAGTTATTCAATATATTCAAGCAGACGACATGTTTAAACCCCAATGGTACCAGCGACTCAAGTTAGACGGGCTATTTAATACACAAATACACAAATACTCTCATTTAAATTTGGAAAACAAACCCTATGCTGTCGAAAATACTGTTTGTGCACAAAACTGGCCTAACGAAACAGTCCAACACCACATGCAGTTTGAATGGTATCTGCGACCGGCGTTAGAACAGTTTATGCTGTCATATAAATTTGGAAAACTACTGTCTGTGCACAAAACTGGCCTAACGAACGAATCCAATACCACATGTCGTTCGAATGGTATCTGTGAACCGCGTTAGAACAGTTTATGCTGCAATAAAGATATCAGCCTGGCCTGGTACCATAACGGGGTTAAAAACAATAGAACGCACGCGCAAGTAAGCAAGGAAGGACTAACGGACGCCGACGGACGCGCAAGATGCCATGGTCTGTAATTTTAACTAGAAATGTAATTATTTTAAATGCTGTAATTATAAGTGGAACTGAATTTAAGATAGAAACGCTGACATAGTGGGACAATAATATACTTCAAAGTTCAACTTACCAATGTTCGCAGGTGGCCGCAAGTCCGTCCGCTCTGTCAGGTGTCGTTGTTGCTTAAAAATAACCAAAGCTAGAAACAGTTAGTGGTGAGTTATTCAATATATTCAAGCAGACGACATGTTTAAACCCCCAATGGTACCAGCGACTCAAGTTAGACGGGCTATTTAATACACAAATACACAAATACTCTCATTTAAATTTGGAAAACAAACCCTATGCTGTCGAAAATACTGTTTGTGCACAAAACTGGCCTAACGAAACAGTCCAACACCACATGCAGTTTGAATGGTATCTGCGACCGGCGTTAGAACAGTTTATGCTGTCATATAAATTTGGAAAACTACTGTCTGTGCACAAAACTGGCCTAACGAACGAATCCAATACCACATGCCGTTCGAATGGTATCTGTGAACCGCGTTAGAACAGTTTATGCTGCAATAAAGATATCAGCCTGGCCTGGTACCATAACGGGGTTAAAAACAATAGAACGCACGCGCAAGTAAGCAAGGAAGGACTAACGGACGCCGACGGACGCGCAAAACAGTTAGTGGTGAGTTATTCAATATATTCAAGCAGACGACATGTTTAAACCCCAATGGTACCAGCGACTCAAGTTAGACGGGCTATTTAATACACAAATACACAAATACTCTCATTTAAATTTGGAAAACAAACCCTATGCTGTCGAAAATACTGTTTGTGCACAAAACTGGCCTAACGAAACAGTCCAACACCACATGCAGTTTGAATGGTATCTGCGACCGGCGTTAGAACAGTTTATGCTGTCATATAAATTTGGAAAACTACTGTCTGTGCACAAAACTGGCCTAACGAACGAATCCAATACCACATGTCGTTCGAATGGTATCTGTGAACCGCGTTAGAACAGTTTATGCTGCAATAAAGATATCAGCCTGGCCTGGTACCATAACGGGGTTAAAAACAATAGAACGCACGCGCAAGTAAGCAAGGAAGGACTAACGGACGCCGACGGACGCGCAAGATGCCATGGTCTGTAATTTTAACTAGAAATGTAATTATTTTAAATGCTGTAATTATAAGTGGAACTGAATTTAAGATAGAAACGCTGACATAGTGGGACAATAATATACTTCAAAGTTCAACTTACCAATGTTCGCAGGTGGCCGCAAGTCCGTCCGCTCTGTCAGGTGTCGTTGTTGCTTAAAAATAACCAAAGCTAGAAACAGTTAGTGGTGAGTTATTCAATATATTCAAGCAGACGACATGTTTAAACCCCCAATGGTACCAGCGACTCAAGTTAGACGGGCTATTTAATACACAAATACACAAATACTCTCATTTAAATTTGGAAAACAAACCCTATGCTGTCGAAAATACTGTTTGTGCACAAAACTGGCCTAACGAAACAGTCCAACACCACATGCAGTTTGAATGGTATCTGCGACCGGCGTTAGAACAGTTTATGCTGTCATATAAATTTGGAAAACTACTGTCTGTGCACAAAACTGGCCTAACGAACGAATCCAATACCACATGTCGTTCGAATGGTATCTGTGAACCGCGTTAGAACAGTTTATGCTGCAATAAAGATATCAGCCTGGCCTGGTACCATAACGGGGTTAAAAACAATAGAACGCACGCGCAAGTAAGCAAGGAAGGACTAACGGACGCCGACGGACGCGCAAGATGCCATGGTCTGTAATTTTAACTAGAAATGTAATTATTTTAAATGCTGTAATTATAAGTGGAACTGAATTTAAGATAGAAACGCTGACATAGTGGGACAATAATATACTTCAAAGTTCAACTTACCAATGTTCGCAGGTGGCCGCAAGTCCGTCCGCTCTGTCAGGTGTCGTTGTTGCTTAAAAATAACCAAAGCTAGAAACAGTTAGTGGTGAGTTATTCAATATATTCAAGCAGACGACATGTTTAAACCCCCAATGGTACCAGCGACTCAAGTTAGACGGGCTATTTAATACACAAATACACAAATACTCTCATTTAAATTTGGAAAACAAACCCTATGCTGTCGAAAATACTGTTTGTGCACAAAACTGGCCTAACGAAACAGTCCAACACCACATGCAGTTTGAATGGTATCTGCGACCGGCGTTAGAACAGTTTATGCTGTCATATAAATTTGGAAAACTACTGTCTGTGCACAAAACTGGCCTAACGAACGAATCCAATACCACATGCCGTTCGAATGGTATCTGTGAACCGCGTTAGAACAGTTTATGCTGCAATAAAGATATCAGCCTGGCCTGGTACCATAACGGGGTTAAAAACAATAGAACGCACGCGCAAGTAAGCAAGGAAGGACTAACGGACGCCGACGGACGCGCAAAACAGTTAGTGGTGAGTTATTCAATATATTCAAGCAGACGACATGTTTAAACCCCAATGGTACCAGCGACTCAAGTTAGACGGGCTATTTAATACACAAATACACAAATACTCTCATTTAAATTTGGAAAACAAACCCTATGCTGTCGAAAATACTGTTTGTGCACAAAACTGGCCTAACGAAACAGTCCAACACCACATGCAGTTTGAATGGTATCTGCGACCGGCGTTAGAACAGTTTATGCTGTCATATAAATTTGGAAAACTACTGTCTGTGCACAAAACTGGCCTAACGAACGAATCCAATACCACATGTCGTTCGAATGGTATCTGTGAACCGCGTTAGAACAGTTTATGCTGCAATAAAGATATCAGCCTGGCCTGGTACCATAACGGGGTTAAAAACAATAGAACGCACGCGCAAGTAAGCAAGGAAGGACTAACGGACGCCGACGGACGCGCAAGATGCCATGGTCTGTAATTTTAACTAGAAATGTAATTATTTTAAATGCTGTAATTATAAGTGGAACTGAATTTAAGATAGAAACGCTGACATAGTGGGACAATAATATACTTCAAAGTTCAACTTACCAATGTTCGCAGGTGGCCGCAAGTCCGTCCGCTCTGTCAGGTGTCGTTGTTGCTTAAAAATAACCAAAGCTAGAAACAGTTAGTGGTGAGTTATTCAATATATTCAAGCAGACGACATGTTTAAACCCCCAATGGTACCAGCGACTCAAGTTAGACGGGCTATTTAATACACAAATACACAAATACTCTCATTTAAATTTGGAAAACAAACCCTATGCTGTCGAAAATACTGTTTGTGCACAAAACTGGCCTAACGAAACAGTCCAACACCACATGCAGTTTGAATGGTATCTGCGACCGGCGTTAGAACAGTTTATGCTGTCATATAAATTTGGAAAACTACTGTCTGTGCACAAAACTGTTCTAACGAACGAATCCAATACCACATACCGTTCGAATGGTATCTGTGAACCGCGTTAGAACAGTTTATGCTGCAATAAAGATATCAGCCTGGCCTGGTACCATAACGGGGTTAAAAACAATAGAACGCACGCGCAAGTAAGCAAGGAAGGACTAACGGACGCCGACGGACGCGCAAAACAGTTAGTGGTGAGTTATTCAATATATTCAAGCAGACGACATGTTTAAACCCCAATGGTACCAGCGACTCAAGTTAGACGGGCTATTTAATACACAAATACACAAATACTCTCATTTAAATTTGGAAAACAAACCCTATGCTGTCGAAAATACTGTTTGTGCACAAAACTGGCCTAACGAAACAGTCCAACACCACATGCAGTTTGAATGGTATCTGCGACCGGCGTTAGAACAGTTTATGCTGTCATATAAATTTGGAAAACTACTGTCTGTGCACAAAACTGGCCTAACGAACGAATCCAATACCACATGTCGTTCGAATGGTATCTGTGAACCGCGTTAGAACAGTTTATGCTGCAATAAAGATATCAGCCTGGCCTGGTACCATAACGGGGTTAAAAACAATAGAACGCACGCGCAAGTAAGCAAGGAAGGACTAACGGACGCCGACGGACGCGCAAGATGCCATGGTCTGTAATTTTAACTAGAAATGTAATTATTTTAAATGCTGTAATTATAAGTGGAACTGAATTTAAGATAGAAACGCTGACATAGTGGGACAATAATATACTTCAAAGTTCAACTTACCAATGTTCGCAGGTGGCCGCAAGTCCGTCCGCTCTGTCAGGTGTCGTTGTTGCTTAAAAATAACCAAAGCTAGAAACAGTTAGTGGTGAGTTATTCAATATATTCAAGCAGACGACATGTTTAAACCTCCAATGGTACCAGCGACTCAAGTTAGACGGGCTATTTAATACACAAATACACAAATACTCTCATTTAAATTTGGAAAACAAACCCTATGCTGTCGAAAATACTGTTTGTGCACAAAACTGGCCTAACGAAACAGTCCAACACCACATGCAGTTTGAATGGTATCTGCGACCGGCGTTAGAACAGTTTATGCTGTCATATAAATTTGGAAAACTACTGTCTGTGCACAAAACTGGCCTAACGAACGAATCCAATACCACATGCCGTTCGAATGGTATCTGTGAACCGCGTTAGAACAGTTTATGCTGCAATAAAGATATCAGCCTGGCCTGGTACCATAACGGGGTTAAAAACAATAGAACGCACGCGCAAGTAAGCAAGGAAGGACTAACGGACGCCGACGGACGCGCAAAACAGTTAGTGGTGAGTTATTCAATATATTCAAGCAGACGACATGTTTAAACCCCAATGGTACCAGCGACTCAAGTTAGACGGGCTATTTAATACACAAATACACAAATACTCTCATTTAAATTTGGAAAACAAACCCTATGCTGTCGAAAATACTGTTTGTGCACAAAACTGGCCTAACGAAACAGTCCAACACCACATGCAGTTTGAATGGTATCTGCGACCGGCGTTAGAACAGTTTATGCTGTCATATAAATTTGGAAAACTACTGTCTGTGCACAAAACTGGCCTAACGAACGAATCCAATACCACATGTCGTTCGAATGGTATCTGTGAACCGCGTTAGAACAGTTTATGCTGCAATAAAGATATCAGCCTGGCCTGGTACCATAACGGGGTTAAAAACAATAGAACGCACGCGCAAGTAAGCAAGGAAGGACTAACGGACGCCGACGGACGCGCAAGATGCCATGGTCTGTAATTTTAACTAGAAATGTAATTATTTTAAATGCTGTAATTATAAGTGGAACTGAATTTAAGATAGAAACGCTGACATAGTGGGACAATAATATACTTCAAAGTTCAACTTACCAATGTTCGCAGGTGGCCGCAAGTCCGTCCGCTCTGTCAGGTGTCGTTGTTGCTTAAAAATAACCAAAGCTAGAAACAGTTAGTGGTGAGTTATTCAATATATTCAAGCAGACGACATGTTTAAACCCCCAATGGTACCAGCGACTCAAGTTAGACGGGCTATTTAATACACAAATACACAAATACTCTCATTTAAATTTGGAAAACAAACCCTATGCTGTCGAAAATACTGTTTGTGCACAAAACTGGCCTAACGAAACAGTCCAACACCACATGCAGTTTGAATGGTATCTGCGACCGGCGTTAGAACAGTTTATGCTGTCATATAAATTTGGAAAACTACTGTCTGTGCACAAAACTGGCCTAACGAACGAATCCAATACCACATGCCGTTCGAATGGTATCTGTGAACCGCGTTAGAACAGTTTATGCTGCAATAAAGATATCAGCCTGGCCTGGTACCATAACGGGGTTAAAAACAATAGAACGCACGCGCAAGTAAGCAAGGAAGGACTAACGGACGCCGACGGACGCGCAAAACAGTTAGTGGTGAGTTATTCAATATATTCAAGCAGACGACATGTTTAAACCCCAATGGTACCAGCGACTCAAGTTAGACGGGCTATTTAATACACAAATACACAAATACTCTCATTTAAATTTGGAAAACAAACCCTATGCTGTCGAAAATACTGTTTGTGCACAAAACTGGCCTAACGAAACAGTCCAACACCACATGCAGTTTGAATGGTATCTGCGACCGGCGTTAGAACAGTTTATGCTGTCATATAAATTTGGAAAACTACTGTCTGTGCACAAAACTGGCCTAACGAACGAATCCAATACCACATGTCGTTCGAATGGTATCTGTGAACCGCGTTAGAACAGTTTATGCTGCAATAAAGATATCAGCCTGGCCTGGTACCATAACGGGGTTAAAAACAATAGAACGCACGCGCAAGTAAGCAAGGAAGGACTAACGGACGCCGACGGACGCGCAAGATGCCATGGTCTGTAATTTTAACTAGAAATGTAATTATTTTAAATGCTGTAATTATAAGTGGAACTGAATTTAAGATAGAAACGCTGACATAGTGGGACAATAATATACTTCAAAGTTCAACTTACCAATGTTCGCAGGTGGCCGCAAGTCCGTCCGCTCTGTCAGGTGTCGTTGTTGCTTAAAAATAACCAAAGCTAGAAACAGTTAGTGGTGAGTTATTCAATATATTCAAGCAGACGACATGTTTAAACCCCCAAGGGTACCAGCGACTCAAGTTAGACGGGCTATTTAATACACAAATACACAAATACTCTCATTTAAATTTGGAAAACAAACCCTATGCTGTCGAAAATACTGTTTGTGCACAAAACTGGCCTAACGAAACAGTCCAACACCACATGCAGTTTGAATGGTATCTGCGACCGGCGTTAGAACAGTTTATGCTGTCATATAAATTTGGAAAACTACTGTCTGTGCACAAAACTGGCCTAACGAACGAATCCAACACCACATGCAGTTTGAATGGTATCTGTGAACCGCGTTAGAACAGTTTATGCTGCAATAAAGATATCAGCCTGGCCTGGTACCATAACGGGGTTAAAAACAATAGAACGCACGCGCAAGTAAGCAAGGAAGGACTAACGGACGCCGACGGACGCGCAAAACAGTTAGTGGTGAGTTATTCAATATATTCAAGCAGACGACATGTTTAAACCCCAATGGTACCAGCGACTCAAGTTAGACGGGCTATTTAATACACAAATACACAAATACTCTCATTTAAATTTGGAAAACAAACCCTATGCTGTCGAAAATACTGTTTGTGCACAAAACTGGCCTAACGAAACAGTCCAACACCACATGCAGTTTGAATGGTATCTGCGACCGGCGTTAGAACAGTTTATGCTGTCATATAAATTTGGAAAACTACTGTCTGTGCACAAAACTGGCCTAACGAACGAATCCAATACCACATGTCGTTCGAATGGTATCTGTGAACCGCGTTAGAACAGTTTATGCTGCAATAAAGATATCAGCCTGGCCTGGTACCATAACGGGGTTAAAAACAATAGAACGCACGCGCAAGTAAGCAAGGAAGGACTAACGGACGCCGACGGACGCGCAAGATGCCATGGTCTGTAATTTTAACTAGAAATGTAATTATTTTAAATGCTGTAATTATAAGTGGAACTGAATTTAAGATAGAAACGCTGACATAGTGGGACAATAATATACTTCAAAGTTCAACTTACCAATGTTCGCAGGTGGCCGCAAGTCCGTCCGCTCTGTCAGGTGTCGTTGTTGCTTAAAAATAACCAAAGCTAGAAACAGTTAGTGGTGAGTTATTCAATATATTCAAGCAGACGACATGTTTAAACCCCCAATGGTACCAGCGACTCAAGTTAGACGGGCTATTTAATAAACAAATACACAAATACTCTCATTTAAATTTGGAAAACAAACCCTATGCTGTCGAAAATACTGTTTGTGCACAAAACTGGCCTAACGAAACAGTCCAACACCACATGCAGTTTGAATGGTATCTGCGACCGGCGTTAGAACAGTTTATGCTGTCATATAAATTTGGAAAACTACTGTCTGTGCACAAAACTGGCCTAACGAACGAATCCAATACCACATGCCGTTCGAATGGTATCTGTGAACCGCGTTAGAACAGTTTATGCTGCAATAAAGATATCAGCCTGGCCTGGTACCATAACGGGGTTAAAAACAATAGAACGCACGCGCAAGTAAGCAAGGAAGGACTAACGGACGCCGACGGACGCGCAAAACAGTTAGTGGTGAGTTATTCAATATATTCAAGCAGACGACATGTTTAAACCCCAATGGTACCAGCGACTCAAGTTAGACGGGCTATTTAATACACAAATACACAAATACTCTCATTTAAATTTGGAAAACAAACCCTATGCTGTCGAAAATACTGTTTGTGCACAAAACTGGCCTAACGAAACAGTCCAACACCACATGCAGTTTGAATGGTATCTGCGACCGGCGTTAGAACAGTTTATGCTGTCATATAAATTTGGAAAACTACTGTCTGTGCACAAAACTGGCCTAACGAACGAATCCAATACCACATGTCGTTCGAATGGTATCTGTGAACCGCGTTAGAACAGTTTATGCTGCAATAAAGATATCAGCCTGGCCTGGTACCATAACGGGGTTAAAAACAATAGAACGCACGCGCAAGTAAGCAAGGAAGGACTAACGGACGCCGACGGACGCGCAAGATGCCATGGTCTGTAATTTTAACTAGAAATGTAATTATTTTAAATGCTGTAATTATAAGTGGAACTGAATTTAAGATAGAAACGCTGACATAGTGGGACAATAATATACTTCAAAGTTCAACTTACCAATGTTCGCAGGTGGCCGCAAGTCCGTCCGCTCTGTCAGGTGTCGTTGTTGCTTAAAAATAACCAAAGCTAGAAACAGTTAGTGGTGAGTTATTCAATATATTCAAGCAGACGACATGTTTAAACCCCCAATGGTACCAGCGACTCAAGTTAGACGGGCTATTTAATACACAAATACACAAATACTCTCATTTAAATTTGGAAAACAAACCCTATGCTGTCGAAAATACTGTTTGTGCACAAAACTGGCCTAACGAAACAGTCCAACACCACATGCAGTTTGAATGGTATCTGCGACCGGCGTTAGAACAGTTTATGCTGTCATATAAATTTGGAAAACTACTGTCTGTGCACAAAACTGGCCTAACGAACGAATCCAATACCACATGCCGTTCGAATGGTATCTGTGAACCGCGTTAGAACAGTTTATGCTGCAATAAAGATATCAGCCTGGCCTGGTACCATAACGGGGTTAAAAACAATAGAACGCACGCGCAAGTAAGCAAGGAAGGACTAACGGACGCCGACGGACGCGCAAAACAGTTAGTGGTGAGTTATTCAATATATTCAAGCAGACGACATGTTTAAACCCCAATGGTACCAGCGACTCAAGTTAGACGGGCTATTTAATACACAAATACACAAATACTCTCATTTAAATTTGGAAAACAAACCCTATGCTGTCGAAAATACTGTTTGTGCACAAAACTGGCCTAACGAAACAGTCCAACACCACATGCAGTTTGAATGGTATCTGCGACCGGCGTTAGAACAGTTTATGCTGTCATATAAATTTGGAAAACTACTGTCTGTGCACAAAACTGGCCTAACGAACGAATCCAATACCACATGTCGTTCGAATGGTATCTGTGAACCGCGTTAGAACAGTTTATGCTGCAATAAAGATATCAGCCTGGCCTGGTACCATAACGGGGTTAAAAACAATAGAACGCACGCGCAAGTAAGCAAGGAAGGACTAACGGACGCCGACGGACGCGCAAGATGCCATGGTCTGTAATTTTAGCTAGAAATGTAATTATTTTAAATGCTGTAATTATAAGTGGAACTGAATTTAAGATAGAAACGCTGACATAGTGGGACAATAATATACTTCAAAGTTCAACTTACCAATGTTCGCAGGTGGCCGCAAGTCCGTCCGCTCTGTCAGGTGTCGTTGTTGCTTAAAAATAACCAAAGCTAGAAACAGTTAGTGGTGAGTTATTCAATATATTCAAGCAGACGACATGTTTAAACCCCCAATGGTACCAGCGACTCAAGTTAGACGGGCTATTTAATACACAAATACACAAATACTCTCATTTAAATTTGGAAAACAAACCCTATGCTGTCGAAAATACTGTTTGTGCACAAAACTGGCCTAACGAAACAGTCCAACACCACATGCAGTTTGAATGGTATCTGCGACCGGCGTTAGAACAGTTTATGCTGTCATATAAATTTGGAAAACTACTGTCTGTGCACAAAACTGGCCTAACGAACGAATCCAATACCACATGCCGTTCGAATGGTATCTGTGAACCGCGTTAGAACAGTTTATGCTGCAATAAAGATATCAGCCTGGCCTGGTACCATAACGGGGTTAAAAACAATAGAACGCACGCGCAAGTAAGCAAGGAAGGACTAACGGACGCCGACGGACGCGCAAAACAGTTAGTGGTGAGTTATTCAATATATTCAAGCAGACGACATGTTTAAACCCCAATGGTACCAGCGACTCAAGTTAGACGGGCTATTTAATACACAAATACACAAATACTCTCATTTAAATTTGGAAAACAAACCCTATGCTGTCGAAAATACTGTTTGTGCACAAAACTGGCCTAACGAAACAGTCCAACACCACATGCAGTTTGAATGGTATCTGCGACCGGCGTTAGAACAGTTTATGCTGTCATATAAATTTGGAAAACTACTGTCTGTGCACAAAACTGGCCTAACGAACGAATCCAATACCACATGCCGTTCGAATGGTATCTGTGAACCGCGTTAGAACAGTTTATGCTGCAATAAAGATATCAGCCTGGCCTGGTACCATAACGGGGTTAAAAACAATAGAACGCACGCGCAAGTAAGCAAGGAAGGACTAACGGACGCCGACGGACGCGCAAGATGCCATGGTCTGTAATTTTAACTAGAAATGTAATTATTTTAAATGCTGTAATTATAAGTGGAACTGAATTTAAGATAGAAACGCTGACATAGTGGGACAATAATATACTTCAAAGTTCAACTTACCAATGTTCGCAGGTGGCCGCAAGTCCGTCCGCTCTGTCAGGTGTCGTTGTTGCTTAAAAATAACCAAAGCTAGAAACAGTTAGTGGTTAGTTATTCAATATATCCAAGCAGACGACATGTTTAAACCCCCAATGGTACCAGCGACTCAAGTTAGACGGGCTATTTAATACACAAATACACAAATACTCTCATTTAAATTTGGAAAACAAACCCTATGCTGTCGAAAATACTGTTTGTGCACAAAACTGGCCTAACGAAACAGTCCAACACCACATGCAGTTTGAATGGTATCTGCGACCGGCGTTAGAACAGTTTATGCTGTCATATAAATTTGGAAAACTACTGTCTGTGCACAAAACTGGCCTAACGAACGAATCCAATACCACATGCCGTTCGAATGGTATCTGTGAACCGCGTTAGAACAGTTAATGCTGCAATAAAGATATCAGCCTGGCCTGGTACCATAACGGGGTTAAAAACAATAGAACGCACGCGCAAGTAAGCAAGGAAGGACTAACGGACGCCGACGGACGCGCAAAACAGTTAGTGGTGAGTTATTCAATATATTCAAGCAGACGACATGTTTAAACCCCAATGGTACCAGCGACTCAAGTTAGACGGGCTATTTAATACACAAATACACAAATACTCTCATTTAAATTTGGAAAACAAACCCTATGCTGTCGAAAATACTGTTTGTGCACAAAACTGGCCTAACGAAACAGTCCAACACCACATGCAGTTTGAATGGTATCTGCGACCGGCGTTAGAACAGTTTATGCTGTCATATAAATTTGGAAAACTACTGTCTGTGCACAAAACTGGCCTAACGAACGAATCCAATACCACATGTCGTTCGAATGGTATCTGTGAACCGCGTTAGAACAGTTTATGCTGCAATAAAGATATCAGCCTGGCCTGGTACCATAACGGGGTTAAAAACAATAGAACGCACGCGCAAGTAAGCAAGGAAGGACTAACGGACGCCGACGGACGCGCAAGATGCCATGGTCTGTAATTTTAACTAGAAATGTAATTATTTTAAATGCTGTAATTATAAGTGGAACTGAATTTAAGATAGAAACGCTGACATAGTGGGACAATAATATACTTCAAAGTTCAACTTACCAATGTTCGCAGGTGGCCGCAAGTCCGTCCGCTCTGTCAGGTGTCGTTGTTGCTTAAAAATAACCAAAGCTAGAAACAGTTAGTGGTGAGTTATTCAATATATTCAAGCAGACGACATGTTTAAACCCCCAATGGTACCAGCGACTCAAGTTAGACGGGCTATTTAATACACAAATACACAAATACTCTCATTTAAATTTGGAAAACAAACCCTATGCTGTCGAAAATACTGTTTGTGCACAAAACTGGCCTAACGAAACAGTCCAACACCACATGCAGTTTGAATGGTATCTGCGACCGGCGTTAGAACAGTTTATGCTGTCATATAAATTTGGAAAACTACTGTCTGTGCACAAAACTGGCCTAACGAACGAATCCAATACCACATGCCGTTCGAATGGTATCTGTGAACCGCGTTAGAACAGTTTATGCTGCAATAAAGATATCAGCCTGGCCTGGTACCATAACGGGGTTAAAAACAATAGAACGCACGCGCAAGTAAGCAAGGAAGGACTAACGGACGCCGACGGACGCGCAAAACAGTTAGTGGTGAGTTATTCAATATATTCAAGCAGACGACATGTTTAAACCCCAATGGTACCAGCGACTCAAGTTAGACGGGCTATTTAATACACAAATACACAAATACTCTCATTTAAATTTGGAAAACAAACCCTATGCTGTCGAAAATACTGTTTGTGCACAAAACTGGCCTAACGAAACAGTCCAACACCACATGCAGTTTGAATGGTATCTGCGACCGGCGTTAGAACAGTTTATGCTGTCATATAAATTTGGAAAACTACTGTCTGTGCACAAAACTGGCCTAACGAACGAATCCAATACCACATGCCGTTCGAATGGTATCTGTGAACCGCGTTAGAACAGTTTATGCTGCAATAAAGATATCAGCCTGGCCTGGTACCATAACGGGGTTAAAAACAATAGAACGCACGCGCAAGTAAGCAAGGAAGGACTAACGGACGCCGACGGACGCGCAAGATGCCATGGTCTGTAATTTTAACTAGAAATGTAATTATTTTAAATGCTGTAATTATAAGTGGAACTGAATTTAAGATAGAAACGCTGACATAGTGGGACAATAATATACTTCAAAGTTCAACTTACCAATGTTCGCAGGTGGCCGCAAGTCCGTCCGCTCTGTCAGGTGTCGTTGTTGCTTAAAAATAACCAAAGCTAGAAACAGTTAGTGGTTAGTTATTCAATATATTCAAGCAGACGACATGTTTAAACCCCCAATGGTACCAGCGACTCAAGTTAGACGGGCTATTTAATACACAAATACACAAATACTCTCATTTAAATTTGGAAAACAAACCCTATGCTGTCGAAAATACTGTTTGTGCACAAAACTGGCCTAACGAAACAGTCCAACACCACATGCAGTTTGAATGGTATCTGCGACCGGCGTTAGAACAGTTTATGCTGTCATATAAATTTGGAAAACTACTGTCTGTGCACAAAACTGGCCTAACGAACGAATCCAATACCACATGCCGTTCGAATGGTATCTGTGAACCGCGTTAGAACAGTTTATGCTGCAATAAAGATATCAGCCTGGCCTGGTACCATAACGGGGTTAAAAACAATAGAACGCACGCGCAAGTAAGCAAGGAAGGACTAACGGACGCCGACGGACGCGCAAAACAGTTAGTGGTGAGTTATTCAATATATTCAAGCAGACGACATGTTTAAACCCCAATGGTACCAGCGACTCAAGTTAGACGGGCTATTTAATACACAAATACACAAATACTCTCATTTAAATTTGGAAAACAAACCCTATGCTGTCGAAAATACTGTTTGTGCACAAAACTGGCCTAACGAAACAGTCCAACACCACATGCAGTTTGAATGGTATCTGCGACCGGCGTTAGAACAGTTTATGCTGTCATATAAATTTGGAAAACTACTGTCTGTGCACAAAACTGGCCTAACGAACGAATCCAATACCACATGTCGTTCGAATGGTATCTGTGAACCGCGTTAGAACAGTTTATGCTGCAATAAAGATATCAGCCTGGCCTGGTACCATAACGGGGTTAAAAACAATAGAACGCACGCGCAAGTAAGCAAGGAAGGACTAACGGACGCCGACGGACGCGCAAGATGCCATGGTCTGTAATTTTAACTAGAAATGTAATTATTTTAAATGCTGTAATTATAAGTGGAACTGAATTTAAGATAGAAACGCTGACATAGTGGGACAATAATATACTTCAAAGTTCAACTTACCAATGTTCGCAGGTGGCCGCAAGTCCGTCCGCTCTGTCAGGTGTCGTTGTTGCTTAAAAATAACCAAAGCTAGAAACAGTTAGTGGTGAGTTATTCAATATATTCAAGCAGACGACATGTTTAAACCCCCAATGGTACCAGCGACTCAAGTTAGACGGGCTATTTAATACACAAATACACAAATACTCTCATTTAAATTTGGAAAACAAACCCTATGCTGTCGAAAATACTGTTTGTGCACAAAACTGGCCTAACGAAACAGTCCAACACCACATGCAGTTTGAATGGTATCTGCGACCGGCGTTAGAACAGTTTATGCTGTCATATAAATTTGGAAAACTACTGTCTGTGCACAAAACTGGCCTAACGAACGAATCCAATACCACATGCCGTTCGAATGGTATCTGTGAACCGCGTTAGAACAGTTTATGCTGCAATAAAGATATCAGCCTGGCCTGGTACCATAACGGGGTTAAAAACAATAGAACGCACGCGCAAGTAAGCAAGGAAGGACTAACGGACGCCGACGGACGCGCAAAACAGTTAGTGGTGAGTTATTCAATATATTCAAGCAGACGACATGTTTAAACCCCAATGGTACCAGCGACTCAAGTTAGACGGGCTATTTAATACACAAATACACAAATACTCTCATTTAAATTTGGAAAACAAACCCTATGCTGTCGAAAATACTGTTTGTGCACAAAACTGGCCTAACGAAACAGTCCAACACCACATGCAGTTTGAATGGTATCTGCGACCGGCGTTAGAACAGTTTATGCTGTCATATAAATTTGGAAAACTACTGTCTGTGCACAAAACTGGCCTAACGAACGAATCCAATACCACATGTCGTTCGAATGGTATCTGTGAACCGCGTTAGAACAGTTTATGCTGCAATAAAGATATCAGCCTGGCCTGGTACCATAACGGGGTTAAAAACAATAGAACGCACGCGCAAGTAAGCAAGGAAGGACTAACGGACGCCGACGGACGCGCAAGATGCCATGGTCTGTAATTTTAACTAGAAATGTAATTATTTTAAATGCTGTAATTATAAGTGGAACTGAATTTAAGATAGAAACGCTGACATAGTGGGACAATAATATACTTCAAAGTTCAACTTACCAATGTTCGCAGGTGGCCGCAAGTCCGTCCGCTCTGTCAGGTGTCGTTGTTGCTTAAAAATAACCAAAGCTAGAAACAGTTAGTGGTGAGTTATTCAATATATTCAAGCAGACGACATGTTTAAACCCCCAATGGTACCAGCGACTCAAGTTAGACGGGCTATTTAATACACAAATACACAAATACTCTCATTTAAATTTGGAAAACAAACCCTATGCTGTCGAAAATACTGTTTGTGCACAAAACTGGCCTAACGAAACAGTCCAACACCACATGCAGTTTGAATGGTATCTGCGACCGGCGTTAGAACAGTTTATGCTGTCATATAAATTTGGAAAACTACTGTCTGTGCACAAAACTGGCCTAACGAACGAATCCAATACCACATGCCGTTCGAATGGTATCTGTGAACCGCGTTAGAACAGTTTATGCTGCAATAAAGATATCAGCCTGGCCTGGTACCATAACGGGGTTAAAAACAATAGAACGCACGCGCAAGTAAGCAAGGAAGGACTAACGGACGCCGACGGACGCGCAAAACAGTTAGTGGTGAGTTATTCAATATATTCAAGCAGACGACATGTTTAAACCCCAATGGTACCAGCGACTCAAGTTAGACGGGCTATTTAATACACAAATACACAAATACTCTCATTTAAATTTGGAAAACAAACCCTATGCTGTCGAAAATACTGTTTGTGCACAAAACTGGCCTAACGAAACAGTCCAACACCACATGCAGTTTGAATGGTATCTGCGACCGGCGTTAGAACAGTTTATGCTGTCATATAAATTTGGAAAACTACTGTCTGTGCACAAAACTGGCCTAACGAACGAATCCAATACCACATGCCGTTCGAATGGTATCTGTGAACCGCGTTAGAACAGTTTATGCTGCAATAAAGATATCAGCCTGGCCTGGTACCATAACGGGGTTAAAAACAATAGAACGCACGCGCAAGTAAGCAAGGAAGGACTAACGGAACCCGACGGACGCGCAAGATGCCATGGTCTGTAATTTTAACTAGAAATGTAATTATTTTAAATGCTGTAATTATAAGTGGAACTGAATTTAAGATAGAAACGCTGACATAGTGGGACAATAATATACTTCAAAGTTCAACTTACCAATGTTCGCAGGTGGCCGCAAGTCCGTCCGCTCTGTCAGGTGTCGTTGTTGCTTAAAAATAACCAAAGCTAGAAACAGTTAGTGGTTAGTTATTCAATATATCCAAGCAGACGACATGTTTAAACCCCCAATGGTACCAGCGACTCAAGTTAGACGGGCTATTTAATACACAAATACACAAATACTCTCATTTAAATTTGGAAAACAAACCCTATGCTGTCGAAAATACTGTTTGTGCACAAAACTGGCCTAACGAAACAGTCCAACACCACATGCAGTTTGAATGGTATCTGCGACCGGCGTTAGAACAGTTTATGCTGTCATATAAATTTGGAAAACTACTGTCTGTGCACAAAACTGGCCTAACGAACGAATCCAATACCACATGCCGTTCGAATGGTATCTGTGAACCGCGTTAGAACAGTTTATGCTGCAATAAAGATATCAGCCTGGCCTGGTACCATAACGGGGTTAAAAACAATAGAACGCACGCGCAAGTAAGCAAGGAAGGACTAACGGACGCCGACGGACGCGCAAAACAGTTAGTGGTGAGTTATTCAATATATTCAAGCAGACGACATGTTTAAACCCCAATGGTACCAGCGACTCAAGTTAGACGGGCTATTTAATACACAAATACACAAATACTCTCATTTAAATTTGGAAAACAAACCCTATGCTGTCGAAAATACTGTTTGTGCACAAAACTGGCCTAACGAAACAGTCCAACACCACATGCAGTTTGAATGGTATCTGCGACCGGCGTTAGAACAGTTTATGCTGTCATATAAATTTGGAAAACTACTGTCTGTGCACAAAACTGGCCTAACGAACGAATCCAATACCACATGTCGTTCGAATGGTATCTGTGAACCGCGTTAGAACAGTTTATGCTGCAATAAAGATATCAGCCTGGCCTGGTACCATAACGGGGTTAAAAACAATAGAACGCACGCGCAAGTAAGCAAGGAAGGACTAACGGACGCCGACGGACGCGCAAGATGCCATGGTCTGTAATTTTAACTAGAAATGTAATTATTTTAAATGCTGTAATTATAAGTGGAACTGAATTTAAGATAGAAACGCTGACATAGTGGGACAATAATATACTTCAAAGTTCAACTTACCAATGTTCGCAGGTGGCCGCAAGTCCGTCCGCTCTGTCAGGTGTCGTTGTTGCTTAAAAATAACCAAAGCTAGAAACAGTTAGTGGTGAGTTATTCAATATATTCAAGCAGACGACATGTTTAAACCCCCAATGGTACCAGCGACTCAAGTTAGACGGGCTATTTAATACACAAATACACAAATACTCTCATTTAAATTTGGAAAACAAACCCTATGCTGTCGAAAATACTGTTTGTGCACAAAACTGGCCTAACGAAACAGTCCAACACCACATGCAGTTTGAATGGTATCTGCGACCGGCGTTAGAACAGTTTATGCTGTCATATAAATTTGGAAAACTACTGTCTGTGCACAAAACTGGCCTAACGAACGAATCCAATACCACATGCCGTTCGAATGGTATCTGTGAACCGCGTTAGAACAGTTTATGCTGCAATAAAGATATCAGCCTGGCCTGGTACCATAACGGGGTTAAAAACAATAGAACGCACGCGCAAGTAAGCAAGGAAGGACTAACGGACGCCGACGGACGCGCAAAACAGTTAGTGGTGAGTTATTCAATATATTCAAGCAGACGACATGTTTAAACCCCAATGGTACCAGCGACTCAGCGACTCAAGTTAGACGGGCTATTTAATACACAAATACACAAATACTCTCATTTAAATTTGGAAAACAAACCCTATGCTGTCGAAAATACTGTTTGTGCACAAAACTGGCCTAACGAAACAGTCCAACACCACATGCAGTTTGAATGGTATCTGCGACCGGCGTTAGAACAGTTTATGCTGTCATATAAATTTGGAAAACTACTGTCTGTGCACAAAACTGGCCTAACGAACGAATCCAATACCACATGCCGTTCGAATGGTATCTGTGAACCGCGTTAGAACAGTTTATGCTGCAATAAAGATATCAGCCTGGCCTGGTACCATAACGGGGTTAAAAACAATAGAACGCACGCGCAAGTAAGCAAGGAAGGACTAACGGACGCCGACGGACGCGCAAGATGCCATGGTCTGTAATTTTAACTAGAAATGTAATTATTTTAAATGCTGTAATTATAAGTGGAACTGAATTTAAGATAGAAACGCTGACATAGTGGGACAATAATATACTTCAAAGTTCAACTTACCAATGTTCGCAGGTGGCCGCAAGTCCGTCCGTCAGCTCTGTCAGGTGTCGTTGTTGCTTAAAAATAACCAAAGCTAGAAACAGTTAGTGGTGAGTTATTCAATATATTCAAGCAGACGACATGTTTAAACCCCCAATGGTACCAGCGACTCAAGTTAGACGGGCTATTTAATACACAAATACACAAATACTCTCATTTAAATTTGGAAAACAAACCCTATGCTGTCGAAAATACTGTTTGTGCACAAAACTGGCCTAACGAAACAGTCCAACACCACATGCAGTTTGAATGGTATCTGCGACCGGCGTTAGAACAGTTTATGCTGTCATATAAATTTGGAAAACTACTGTCTGTGCACAAAACTGGCCTAACGAACGAATCCAATACCACATGTCGTTCGAATGGTATCTGTGAACCGCGTTAGAACAGTTTATGCTGCAATAAAGATATCAGCCTGGCCTGGTACCATAACGGGGTTAAAAACAATAGAACGCACGCGCAAGTAAGCAAGGAAGGACTAACGGACGCCGACGGACGCGCAAAACAGTTAGTGGTGAGTTATTCAATATATTCAAGCAGACGACATGTTTAAACCCCCAATGGTACCAGCGACTCAAGTTAGACGGGCTATTTAATACACAAATACACAAATACTCTCATTTAAATTTGGAAAACAAACCCTATGCTGTCGAAAATACTGTTTGTGCACAAAACTGGCCTAACGAAACAGTCCAACACCACATGCAGTTTGAATGGTATCTGCGACCGGCGTTAGAACAGTTTATGCTGTCATATAAATTTGGAAAACTACTGTCTGTGCACAAAACTGGCCTAACGAACGAATCCAATACCACATGTCGTTCGAATGGTATCTGTGAACCGCGTTAGAACAGTTTATGCTGCAATAAAGATATCAGCCTGGCCTGGTACCATAACGGGGTTAAAAACAATAGAACGCACGCGCAAGTAAGCAAGGAAGGACTAACGGACGCCGACGGACGCGCAAGATGCCATGGTCTGTAATTTTAACTAGAAATGTAATTATTTTAAATGCTGTAATTATAAGTGGAACTGAATTTAAGATAGAAACGCTGACATAGTGGGACAATAATATACTTCAAAGTTCAACTTACCAATGTTCGCAGGTGGCCGCAAGTCCGTCCGTCAGCTCTGTCAGGTGTCGTTGTTGCTTAAAAATAACCAAAGCTAGAAACAGTTAGTGGTGAGTTATTCAATATATTCAAGCAGACGACATGTTTAAACCCCCAATGGTACCAGCGACTCAAGTTAGACGGGCTATTTAATACACAAATACACAAATACTCTCATTTAAATTTGGAAAACAAACCCTATGCTGTCGAAAATACTGTTTGTGCACAAAACTGGCCTAACGAAACAGTCCAACACCACATGCAGTTTGAATGGTATCTGCGACCGGCGTTAGAACAGTTTATGCTGTCATATAAATTTGGAAAACTACTGTCTGTGCACAAAACTGGCCTAACGAACGAATCCAATACCACATGTCGTTCGAATGGTATCTGTGAACCGCGTTAGAACAGTTTATGCTGCAATAAAGATATCAGCCTGGCCTGGTACCATAACGGGGTTAAAAACAATAGAACGCACGCGCAAGTAAGCAAGGAAGGACTAACGGACGCCGACGGACGCGCAAAACAGTTAGTGGTGAGTTATTCAATATATTCAAGCAGACGACATGTTTAAACCCCAATGGTACCAGCGACTCAAGTTAGACGGGCTATTTAATACACAAATACACAAATACTCTCATTTAAATTTGGAAAACAAACCCTATGCTGTCGAAAATACTGTTTGTGCACAAAACTGGCCTAACGAAACAGTCCAACACCACATGCAGTTTGAATGGTATCTGCGGCCGGCGTTAGAACAGTTTATGCTGTCATATAAATTTGGAAAACTACTGTCTGTGCACAAAACTGGCCTAACGAACGAATCCAATACCACATGTCGTTCGAATGGTATCTGTGAACCGCGTTAGAACAGTTTATGCTGCAATAAAGATATCAGCCTGGCCTGGTACCATAACGGGGTTAAAAACAATAGAACGCACGCGCAAGTAAGCAAGGAAGGACTAACGGACGCCGACGGACGCGCAAGATGCCATGGTCTGTAATTTTAACTAGAAATGTAATTATTTTAAATGCTGTAATTATAAGTGGAACTGAATTTAAGATAGAAACGCTGACATAGTGGGACAATAATATACTTCAAAGTTCAACTTACCAATGTTCGCAGGTGGCCGCAAGTCCGTCCGTCAGCTCTGTCAGGTGTCGTTGTTGCTTAAAAATAACCAAAGCTAGAAACAGTTAGTGGTGAGTTATTCAATATATTCAAGCAGACGACATGTTTAAACCCCCAATGGTACCAGCGACTCAAGTTAGACGGGCTATTTAATACACAAATACACAAATACTCTCATTTAAATTTGGAAAACAAACCCTATGCTGTCGAAAATACTGTTTGTGCACAAAACTGGCCTAACGAAACAGTCCAACACCACATGCAGTTTGAATGGTATCTGCGACCGGCGTTAGAACAGTTTATGCTGTCATATAAATTTGGAAAACTACTGTCTGTGCACAAAACTGGCCTAACGAACGAATCCAATACCACATGTCGTTCGAATGGTATCTGTGAACCGCGTTAGAACAGTTTATGCTGCAATAAAGATATCAGCCTGGCCTGGTACCATAACGGGGTTAAAAACAATAGAACGCACGCGCAAGTAAGCAAGGAAGGACTAACGGACGCCGACGGACGCGCAAAACAGTTAGTGGTGAGTTATTCAATATATTCAAGCAGACGACATGTTTAAACCCCAATGGTACCAGCGACTCAAGTTAGACGGGCTATTTAATACACAAATACACAAATACTCTCATTTAAATTTGGAAAACAAACCCTATGCTGTCGAAAATACTGTTTGTGCACAAAACTGGCCTAACGAAACAGTCCAACACCACATGCAGTTTGAATGGTATCTGCGACCGGCGTTAGAACAGTTTATGCTGTCATATAAATTTGGAAAACTACTGTCTGTGCACAAAACTGGCCTAACGAACGAATCCAATACCACATGTCGTTCGAATGGTATCTGTGAACCGCGTTAGAACAGTTTATGCTGCAATAAAGATATCAGCCTGGCCTGGTACCATAACGGGGTTAAAAACAATAGAACGCACGCGCAAGTAAGCAAGGAAGGACTAACGGACGCCGACGGACGCGCAAGATGCCATGGTCTGTAATTTTAACTAGAAATGTAATTATTTTAAATGCTGTAATTATAAGTGGAACTGAATTTAAGATAGAAACGCTGACATAGTGGGACAATAATATACTTCAAAGTTCAACTTACCAATGTTCGCAGGTGGCCGCAAGTCCGTCCGTCAGCTCTGTCAGGTGTCGTTGTTGCTTAAAAATAACCAAAGCTAGAAACAGTTAGTGGTGAGTTATTCAATATATTCAAGCAGACGACATGTTTAAACCCCCAATGGTACCAGCGACTCAAGTTAGACGGGCTATTTAATACACAAATACACAAATACTCTCATTTAAATTTGGAAAACAAACCCTATGCTGTCGAAAATACTGTTTGTGCACAAAACTGGCCTAACGAAACAGTCCAACACCACATGCAGTTTGAATGGTATCTGCGACCGGCGTTAGAACAGTTTATGCTGTCATATAAATTTGGAAAACTACTGTCTGTGCACAAAACTGGCCTAACGAACGAATCCAATACCACATGTCGTTCGAATGGTATCTGTGAACCGCGTTAGAACAGTTTATGCTGCAATAAAGATATCAGCCTGGCCTGGTACCATAACGGGGTTAAAAACAATAGAACGCACGCGCAAGTAAGCAAGGAAGGACTAACGGACGCCGACGGACGCGCAAAACAGTTAGTGGTGAGTTATTCAATATATTCAAGCAGACGACATGTTTAAACCCCAATGGTACCAGCGACTCAAGTTAGACGGGCTATTTAATACACAAATACACAAATACTCTCATTTAAATTTGGAAAACAAACCCTATGCTGTCGAAAATACTGTTTGTGCACAAAACTGGCCTAACGAAACAGTCCAACACCACATGCAGTTTGAATGGTATCTGCGACCGGCGTTAGAACAGTTTATGCTGTCATATAAATTTGGAAAACTACTGTCTGTGCACAAAACTGGCCTAACGAACGAATCCAATACCACATGTCGTTCGAATGGTATCTGTGAACCGCGTTAGAACAGTTTATGCTGCAATAAAGATATCAGCCTGGCCTGGTACCATAACGGGGTTAAAAACAATAGAACGCACGCGCAAGTAAGCAAGGAAGGACTAACGGACGCCGACGGACGCGCAAGATGCCATGGTCTGTAATTTTAACTAGAAATGTAATTATTTTAAATGCTGTAATTATAAGTGGAACTGAATTTAAGATAGAAACGCTGACATAGTGGGACAATAATATACTTCAAAGTTCAACTTACCAATGTTCGCAGGTGGCCGCAAGTCCGTCCGTCAGCTCTGTCAGGTGTCGTTGTTGCTTAAAAATAACCAAAGCTAGAAACAGTTAGTGGTGAGTTATTCAATATATTCAAGCAGACGACATGTTTAAACCCCCAATGGTACCAGCGACTCAAGTTAGACGGGCTATTTAATACACAAATACACAAATACTCTCATTTAAATTTGGAAAACAAACCCTATGCTGTCGAAAATACTGTTTGTGCACAAAACTGGCCTAACGAAACAGTCCAACACCACATGCAGTTTGAATGGTATCTGCGACCGGCGTTAGAACAGTTTATGCTGTCATATAAATTTGGAAAACTACTGTCTGTGCACAAAACTGGCCTAACGAACGAATCCAATACCACATGTCGTTCGAATGGTATCTGTGAACCGCGTTAGAACAGTTTATGCTGCAATAAAGATATCAGCCTGGCCTGGTACCATAACGGGGTTAAAAACAATAGAACGCACGCGCAAGTAAGCAAGGAAGGACTAACGGACGCCGACGGACGCGCAAAACAGTTAGTGGTGAGTTATTCAATATATTCAAGCAGACGACATGTTTAAACCCCAATGGTACCAGCGACTCAAGTTAGACGGGCTATTTAATACACAAATACACAAATACTCTCATTTAAATTTGGAAAACAAACCCTATGCTGTCGAAAATACTGTTTGTGCACAAAACTGGCCTAACGAAACAGTCCAACACCACATGCAGTTTGAATGGTATCTGCGACCGGCGTTAGAACAGTTTATGCTGTCATATAAATTTGGAAAACTGCTGTCTGTGCACAAAACTGGCCTAACGAACGAATCCAATACCACATGTCGTTCGAATGGTATCTGTGAACCGCGTTAGAACAGTTTATGCTGCAATAAAGATATCAGCCTGGCCTGGTACCATAACGGGGTTAAAAACAATAGAACGCACGCGCAAGTAAGCAAGGAAGGACTAACGGACGCCGACGGACGCGCAAGATGCCATGGTCTGTAATTTTAACTAGAAATGTAATTATTTTAAATGCTGTAATTATAAGTGGAACTGAATTTAAGATAGAAACGCTGACATAGTGGGACAATAATATACTTCAAAGTTCAACTTACCAATGTTCGCAGGTGGCCGCAAGTCCGTCCGTCAGCTCTGTCAGGTGTCGTTGTTGCTTAAAAATAACCAAAGCTAGAAACAGTTAGTGGTGAGTTATTCAATATATTCAAGCAGACGACATGTTTAAACCCCCAATGGTACCAGCGACTCAAGTTAGACGGGCTATTTAATACACAAATACACAAATACTCTCATTTAAATTTGGAAAACAAACCCTATGCTGTCGAAAATACTGTTTGTGCACAAAACTGGCCTAACGAAACAGTCCAACACCACATGCAGTTTGAATGGTATCTGCGACCGGCGTTAGAACAGTTTATGCTGTCATATAAATTTGGAAAACTACTGTCTGTGCACAAAACTGGCCTAACGAACGAATCCAATACCACATGTCGTTCGAATGGTATCTGTGAACCGCGTTAGAACAGTTTATGCTGCAATAAAGATATCAGCCTGGCCTGGTACCATAACGGGGTTAAAAACAATAGAACGCACGCGCAAGTAAGCAAGGAAGGACTAACGGACGCCGACGGACGCGCAAAACAGTTAGTGGTGAGTTATTCAATATATTCAAGCAGACGACATGTTTAAACCCCAATGGTACCAGCGACTCAAGTTAGACGGGCTATTTAATACACAAATACACAAATACTCTCATTTAAATTTGGAAAACAAACCCTATGCTGTCGAAAATACTGTTTGTGCACAAAACTGGCCTAACGAAACAGTCCAACACCACATGCAGTTTGAATGGTATCTGCGACCGGCGTTAGAACAGTTTATGCTGTCATATAAATTTGGAAAACTACTGTCTGTGCACAAAACTGGCCTAACGAACGAATCCAATACCACATGTCGTTCGAATGGTATCTGTGAACCGCGTTAGAACAGTTTATGCTGCAATAAAGATATCAGCCTGGCCTGGTACCATAACGGGGTTAAAAACAATAGAACGCACGCGCAAGTAAGCAAGGAAGGACTAACGGACGCCGACGGACGCGCAAGATGCCATGGTCTGTAATTTTAACTAGAAATGTAATTATTTTAAATGCTGTAATTATAAGTGGAACTGAATTTAAGATAGAAACGCTGACATAGTGGGACAATAATATACTTCAAAGTTCAACTTACCAATGTTCGCAGGTGGCCGCAAGTCCGTCCGTCAGCTCTGTCAGGTGTCGTTGTTGCTTAAAAATAACCAAAGCTAGAAACAGTTAGTGGTGAGTTATTCAATATATTCAAGCAGACGACATGTTTAAACCCCCAATGGTACCAGCGACTCAAGTTAGACGGGCTATTTAATACACAAATACACAAATACTCTCATTTAAATTTGGAAAACAAACCCTATGCTGTCGAAAATACTGTTTGTGCACAAAACTGGCCTAACGAAACAGTCCAACACCACATGCAGTTTGAATGGTATCTGCGACCGGCGTTAGAACAGTTTATGCTGTCATATAAATTTGGAAAACTACTGTCTGTGCACAAAACTGGCCTAACGAACGAATCCAATACCACATGTCGTTCGAATGGTATCTGTGAACCGCGTTAGAACAGTTTATGCTGCAATAAAGATATCAGCCTGGCCTGGTACCATAACGGGGTTAAAAACAATAGAACGCACGCGCAAGTAAGCAAGGAAGGACTAACGGACGCCGACGGACGCGCAAAACAGTTAGTGGTGAGTTATTCAATATATTCAAGCAGACGACATGTTTAAACCCCAATGGTACCAGCGACTCAAGTTAGACGGGCTATTTAATACACAAATACACAAATACTCTCATTTAAATTTGGAAAACAAACCCTATGCTGTCGAAAATACTGTTTGTGCACAAAACTGGCCTAACGAAACAGTCCAACACCACATGCAGTTTGAATGGTATCTGCGACCGGCGTTAGAACAGTTTATGCTGTCATATAAATTTGGAAAACTACTGTCTGTGCACAAAACTGGCCTAACGAACGAATCCAATACCACATGTCGTTCGAATGGTATCTGTGAACCGCGTTAGAACAGTTTATGCTGCAATAAAGATATCAGCCTGGCCTGGTACCATAACGGGGTTAAAAACAATAGAACGCACGCGCAAGTAAGCAAGGAAGGACTAACGGACGCCGACGGACGCGCAAGATGCCATGGTCTGTAATTTTAACTAGAAATGTAATTATTTTAAATGCTGTAATTATAAGTGGAACTGAATTTAAGATAGAAACGCTGACATAGTGGGACAATAATATACTTCAAAGTTCAACTTACCAATGTTCGCAGGTGGCCGCAAGTCCGTCCGTCAGCTCTGTCAGGTGTCGTTGTTGCTTAAAAATAACCAAAGCTAGAAACAGTTAGTGGTGAGTTATTCAATATATTCAAGCAGACGACATGTTTAAACCCCCAATGGTACCAGCGACTCAAGTTAGACGGGCTATTTAATACACAAATACACAAATACTCTCATTTAAATTTGGAAAACAAACCCTATGCTGTCGAAAATACTGTTTGTGCACAAAACTGGCCTAACGAAACAGTCCAACACCACATGCAGTTTGAATGGTATCTGCGACCGGCGTTAGAACAGTTTATGCTGTCATATAAATTTGGAAAACTACTGTCTGTGCACAAAACTGGCCTAACGAACGAATCCAATACCACATGTCGTTCGAATGGTATCTGTGAACCGCGTTAGAACAGTTTATGCTGCAATAAAGATATCAGCCTGGCCTGGTACCATAACGGGGTTAAAAACAATAGAACGCACGCGCAAGTAAGCAAGGAAGGACTAACGGACGCCGACGGACGCGCAAAACAGTTAGTGGTGAGTTATTCAATATATTCAAGCAGACGACATGTTTAAACCCCAATGGTACCAGCGACTCAAGTTAGACGGGCTATTTAATACACAAATACACAAATACTCTCATTTAAATTTGGAAAACAAACCCTATGCTGTCGAAAATACTGTTTGTGCACAAAACTGGCCTAACGAAACAGTCCAACACCACATGCAGTTTGAATGGTATCTGCGACCGGCGTTAGAACAGTTTATGCTGTCATATAAATTTGGAAAACTACTGTCTGTGCACAAAACTGGCCTAACGAACGAATCCAATACCACATGTCGTTCGAATGGTATCTGTGAACCGCGTTAGAACAGTTTATGCTGCAATAAAGATATCAGCCTGGCCTGGTACCATAACGGGGTTAAAAACAATAGAACGCACGCGCAAGTAAGCAAGGAATGACTAACGGACGCCGACGGACGCGCAAGATGCCATGGTCTGTAATTTTAACTAGAAATGTAATTATTTTAAATGCTGTAATTATAAGTGGAACTGAATTTAAGATAGAAACGCTGACATAGTGGGACAATAATATACTTCAAAGTTCAACTTACCAATGTTCGCAGGTGGCCGCAAGTCCGTCCGTCAGCTCTGTCAGGTGTCGTTGTTGCTTAAAAATAACCAAAGCTAGAAACAGTTAGTGGTGAGTTATTCAATATATTCAAGCAGACGACATGTTTAAACCCCCAATGGTACCAGCGACTCAAGTTAGACGGGCTATTTAATACACAAATACACAAATACTCTCATTTAAATTTGGAAAACAAACCCTATGCTGTCGAAAATACTGTTTGTGCACAAAACTGGCCTAACGAAACAGTCCAACACCACATGCAGTTTGAATGGTATCTGCGACCGGCGTTAGAACAGTTTATGCTGTCATATAAATTTGGAAAACTACTGTCTGTGCACAAAACTGGCCTAACGAACGAATCCAATACCACATGTCGTTCGAATGGTATCTGTGAACCGCGTTAGAACAGTTTATGCTGCAATAAAGATATCAGCCTGGCCTGGTACCATAACGGGGTTAAAAACAATAGAACGCACGCGCAAGTAAGCAAGGAAGGACTAACGGACGCCGACGGACGCGCAAAACAGTTAGTGGTGAGTTATTCAATATATTCAAGCAGACGACATGTTTAAACCCCAATGGTACCAGCGACTCAAGTTAGACGGGCTATTTAATACACAAATACACAAATACTCTCATTTAAATTTGGAAAACAAACCCTATGCTGTCGAAAATACTGTTTGTGCACAAAACTGGCCTAACGAAACAGTCCAACACCACATGCAGTTTGAATGGTATCTGCGACCGGCGTTAGAACAGTTTATGCTGTCATATAAATTTGGAAAACTACTGTCTGTGCACAAAACTGGCCTAACGAACGAATCCAATACCACATGTCGTTCGAATGGTATCTGTGAACCGCGTTAGAACAGTTTATGCTGCAATAAAGATATCAGCCTGGCCTGGTACCATAACGGGGTTAAAAACAATAGAACGCACGCGCAAGTAAGCAAGGAAGGACTAACGGACGCCGACGGACGCGCAAGATGCCATGGTCTGTAATTTTAACTAGAAATGTAATTATTTTAAATGCTGTAATTATAAGTGGAACTGAATTTAAGATAGAAACGCTGACATAGTGGGACAATAATATACTTCAAAGTTCAACTTACCAATGTTCGCAGGTGGCCGCAAGTCCGTCCGTCAGCTCTGTCAGGTGTCGTTGTTGCTTAAAAATAACCAAAGCTAGAAACAGTTAGTGGTGAGTTATTCAATATATTCAAGCAGACGACATGTTTAAACCCCCAATGGTACCAGCGACTCAAGTTAGACGGGCTATTTAATACACAAATACACAAATACTCTCATTTAAATTTGGAAAACAAACCCTATGCTGTCGAAAATACTGTTTGTGCACAAAACTGGCCTAACGAAACAGTCCAACACCACATGCAGTTTGAATGGTATCTGCGACCGGCGTTAGAACAGTTTATGCTGTCATATAAATTTGGAAAACTACTGTCTGTGCACAAAACTGGCCTAACGAACGAATCCAATACCACATGTCGTTCGAATGGTATCTGTGAACCGCGTTAGAACAGTTTATGCTGCAATAAAGATATCAGCCTGGCCTGGTACCATAACGGGGTTAAAAACAATAGAACGCACGCGCAAGTAAGCAAGGAAGGACTAACGGACGCCGACGGACGCGCAAAACAGTTAGTGGTGAGTTATTCAATATATTCAAGCAGACGACATGTTTAAACCCCAATGGTACCAGCGACTCAAGTTAGACGGGCTATTTAATACACAAATACACAAATACTCTCATTTAAATTTGGAAAACAAACCCTATGCTGTCGAAAATACTGTTTGTGCACAAAACTGGCCTAACGAAACAGTCCAACACCACATGCAGTTTGAATGGTATCTGCGACCGGCGTTAGAACAGTTTATGCTGTCATATAAATTTGGAAAACTACTGTCTGTGCACAAAACTGGCCTAACGAACGAATCCAATACCACATGTCGTTCGAATGGTATCTGTGAACCGCGTTAGAACAGTTTATGCTGCAATAAAGATATCAGCCTGGCCTGGTACCATAACGGGGTTAAAAACAATAGAACGCACGCGCAAGTAAGCAAGGAAGGACTAACGGACGCCGACGGACGCGCAAGATGCCATGGTCTGTAATTTTAACTAGAAATGTAATTATTTTAAATGCTGTAATTATAAGTGGAACTGAATTTAAGATAGAAACGCTGACATAGTGGGACAATAATATACTTCAAAGTTCAACTTACCAATGTTCGCAGGTGGCCGCAAGTCCGTCCGTCAGCTCTGTCAGGTGTCGTTGTTGCTTAAAAATAACCAAAGCTAGAAACAGTTAGTGGTGAGTTATTCAATATATTCAAGCAGACGACATGTTTAAACCCCCAATGGTACCAGCGACTCAAGTTAGACGGGCTATTTAATACACAAATACACAAATACTCTCATTTAAATTTGGAAAACAAACCCTATGCTGTCGAAAATACTGTTTGTGCACAAAACTGGCCTAACGAAACAGTCCAACACCACATGCAGTTTGAATGGTATCTGCGACCGGCGTTAGAACAGTTTATGCTGTCATATAAATTTGGAAAACTACTGTCTGTGCACAAAACTGGCCTAACGAACGAATCCAATACCACATGTCGTTCGAATGGTATCTGTGAACCGCGTTAGAACAGTTTATGCTGCAATAAAGATATCAGCCTGGCCTGGTACCATAACGGGGTTAAAAACAATAGAACGCACGCGCAAGTAAGCAAGGAAGGACTAACGGACGCCGACGGACGCGCAAAACAGTTAGTGGTGAGTTATTCAATATATTCAAGCAGACGACATGTTTAAACCCCAATGGTACCAGCGACTCAAGTTAGACGGGCTATTTAATACACAAATACACAAATACTCTCATTTAAATTTGGAAAACAAACCCTATGCTGTCGAAAATACTGTTTGTGCACAAAACTGGCCTAACGAAACAGTCCAACACCACATGCAGTTTGAATGGTATCTGCGACCGGCGTTAGAACAGTTTATGCTGTCATATAAATTTGGAAAACTACTGTCTGTGCACAAAACTGGCCTAACGAACGAATCCAATACCACATGTCGTTCGAATGGTATCTGTGAACCGCGTTAGAACAGTTTATGCTGCAATAAAGATATCAGCCTGGCCTGGTACCATAACGGGGTTAAAAACAATAGAACGCACGCGCAAGTAAGCAAGGAAGGACTAACGGACGCCGACGGACGCGCAAGATGCCATGGTCTGTAATTTTAACTAGAAATGTAATTATTTTAAATGCTGTAATTATAAGTGGAACTGAATTTAAGATAGAAACGCTGACATAGTGGGACAATAATATACTTCAAAGTTCAACTTACCAATGTTCGCAGGTGGCCGCAAGTCCGTCCGTCAGCTCTGTCAGGTGTCGTTGTTGCTTAAAAATAACCAAAGCTAGAAACAGTTAGTGGTGAGTTATTCAATATATTCAAGCAGACGACATGTTTAAACCCCCAATGGTACCAGCGACTCAAGTTAGACGGGCTATTTAATACACAAATACACAAATACTCTCATTTAAATTTGGAAAACAAACCCTATGCTGTCGAAAATACTGTTTGTGCACAAAACTGGCCTAACGAAACAGTCCAACACCACATGCAGTTTGAATGGTATCTGCGACCGGCGTTAGAACAGTTTATGCTGTCATATAAATTTGGAAAACTACTGTCTGTGCACAAAACTGGCCTAACGAACGAATCCAATACCACATGTCGTTCGAATGGTATCTGTGAACCGCGTTAGAACAGTTTATGCTGCAATAAAGATATCAGCCTGGCCTGGTACCATAACGGGGTTAAAAACAATAGAACGCACGCGCAAGTAAGCAAGGAAGGACTAACGGACGCCGACGGACGCGCAAAACAGTTAGTGGTGAGTTATTCAATATATTCAAGCAGACGACATGTTTAAACCCCAATGGTACCAGCGACTCAAGTTAGACGGGCTATTTAATACACAAATACACAAATACTCTCATTTAAATTTGGAAAACAAACCCTATGCTGTCGAAAATACTGTTTGTGCACAAAACTGGCCTAACGAAACAGTCCAACACCACATGCAGTTTGAATGGTATCTGCGACCGGCGTTAGAACAGTTTATGCTGTCATATAAATTTGGAAAACTACTGTCTGTGCACAAAACTGGCCTAACGAACGAATCCAATACCACATGTCGTTCGAATGGTATCTGTGAACCGCGTTAGAACAGTTTATGCTGCAATAAAGATATCAGCCTGGCCTGGTACCATAACGGGGTTAAAAACAATAGAACGCACGCGCAAGTAAGCAAGGAAGGACTAACGGACGCCGACGGACGCGCAAGATGCCATGGTCTGTAATTTTAACTAGAAATGTAATTATTTTAAATGCTGTAATTATAAGTGGAACTGAATTTAAGATAGAAACGCTGACATAGTGGGACAATAATATACTTCAAAGTTCAACTTACCAATGTTCGCAGGTGGCCGCAAGTCCGTCCGTCAGCTCTGTCAGGTGTCGTTGTTGCTTAAAAATAACCAAAGCTAGAAACAGTTAGTGGTGAGTTATTCAATATATTCAAGCAGACGACATGTTTAAACCCCCAATGGTACCAGCGACTCAAGTTAGACGGGCTATTTAATACACAAATACACAAATACTCTCATTTAAATTTGGAAAACAAACCCTATGCTGTCGAAAATACTGTTTGTGCACAAAACTGGCCTAACGAAACAGTCCAACACCACATGCAGTCTGAATGGTATCTGCGACCGGCGTTAGAACAGTTTATGCTGTCATATAAATTTGGAAAACTACTGTCTGTGCACAAAACTGGCCTAACGAACGAATCCAATACCACATGTCGTTCGAATGGTATCTGTGAACCGCGTTAGAACAGTTTATGCTGCAATAAAGATATCAGCCTGGCCTGGTACCATAACGGGGTTAAAAACAATAGAACGCACGCGCAAGTAAGCAAGGAAGGACTAACGGACGCCGACGGACGCGCAAAACAGTTAGTGGTGAGTTATTCAATATATTCAAGCAGACGACATGTTTAAACCCCAATGGTACCAGCGACTCAAGTTAGACGGGCTATTTAATACACAAATACACAAATACTCTCATTTAAATTTGGAAAACAAACCCTATGCTGTCGAAAATACTGTTTGTGCACAAAACTGGCCTAACGAAACAGTCCAACACCACATGCAGTTTGAATGGTATCTGCGACCGGCGTTAGAACAGTTTATGCTGTCATATAAATTTGGAAAACTACTGTCTGTGCACAAAACTGGCCTAACGAACGAATCCAATACCACATGTCGTTCGAATGGTATCTGTGAACCGCGTTAGAACAGTTTATGCTGCAATAAAGATATCAGCCTGGCCTGGTACCATAACGGGGTTAAAAACAATAGAACGCACGCGCAAGTAAGCAAGGAAGGACTAACGGACGCCGACGGACGCGCAAGATGCCATGGTCTGTAATTTTAACTAGAAATGTAATTATTTTAAATGCTGTAATTATAAGTGGAACTGAATTTAAGATAGAAACGCTGACATAGTGGGACAATAATATACTTCAAAGTTCAACTTACCAATGTTCGCAGGTGGCCGCAAGTCCGTCCGTCAGCTCTGTCAGGTGTCGTTGTTGCTTAAAAATAACCAAAGCTAGAAACAGTTAGTGGTGAGTTATTCAATATATTCAAGCAGACGACATGTTTAAACCCCCAATGGTACCAGCGACTCAAGTTAGACGGGCTATTTAATACACAAATACACAAATACTCTCATTTAAATTTGGAAAACAAACCCTATGCTGTCGAAAATACTGTTTGTGCACAAAACTGGCCTAACGAAACAGTCCAACACCACATGCAGTTTGAATGGTATCTGCGACCGGCGTTAGAACAGTTTATGCTGTCATATAAATTTGGAAAACTACTGTCTGTGCACAAAACTGGCCTAACGAACGAATCCAATACCACATGTCGTTCGAATGGTATCTGTGAACCGCGTTAGAACAGTTTATGCTGCAATAAAGATATCAGCCTGGCCTGGTACCATAACGGGGTTAAAAACAATAGAACGCACGCGCAAGTAAGCAAGGAAGGACTAACGGACGCCGACGGACGCGCAAAACAGTTAGTGGTGAGTTATTCAATATATTCAAGCAGACGACATGTTTAAACCCCAATGGTACCAGCGACTCAAGTTAGACGGGCTATTTAATACACAAATACACAAATACTCTCATTTAAATTTGGAAAACAAACCCTATGCTGTCGAAAATACTGTTTGTGCACAAAACTGGCCTAACGAAACAGTCCAACACCACATGCAGTTTGAATGGTATCTGCGACCGGCGTTAGAACAGTTTATGCTGTCATATAAATTTGGAAAACTACTGTCTGTGCACAAAACTGGCCTAACGAACGAATCCAATACCACATGTCGTTCGAATGGTATCTGTGAACCGCGTTAGAACAGTTTATGCTGCAATAAAGATATCAGCCTGGCCTGGTACCATAACGGGGTTAAAAACAATAGAACGCACGCGCAAGTAAGCAAGGAAGGACTAACGGACGCCGACGGACGCGCAAGATGCCATGGTCTGTAATTTTAACTAGAAATGTAATTATTTTAAATGCTGTAATTATAAGTGGAACTGAATTTAAGATAGAAACGCTGACATAGTGGGACAATAATATACTTCAAAGTTCAACTTACCAATGTTCGCAGGTGGCCGCAAGTCCGTCCGTCAGCTCTGTCAGGTGTCGTTGTTGCTTAAAAATAACCAAAGCTAGAAACAGTTAGTGGTGAGTTATTCAATATATTCAAGCAGACGACATGTTTAAACCCCCAATGGTACCAGCGACTCAAGTTAGACGGGCTATTTAATACACAAATACACAAATACTCTCATTTAAATTTGGAAAACAAACCCTATGCTGTCGAAAATACTGTTTGTGCACAAAACTGGCCTAACGAAACAGTCCAACACCACATGCAGTTTGAATGGTATCTGCGACCGGCGTTAGAACAGTTTATGCTGTCATATAAATTTGGAAAACTACTGTCTGTGCACAAAACTGGCCTAACGAACGAATCCAATACCACATGTCGTTCGAATGGTATCTGTGAACCGCGTTAGAACAGTTTATGCTGCAATAAAGATATCAGCCTGGCCTGGTACCATAACGGGGTTAAAAACAATAGAACGCACGCGCAAGTAAGCAAGGAAGGACTAACGGACGCCGACGGACGCGCAAAACAGTTAGTGGTGAGTTATTCAATATATTCAAGCAGACGACATGTTTAAACCCCAATGGTACCAGCGACTCAAGTTAGACGGGCTATTTAATACACAAATACACAAATACTCTCATTTAAATTTGGAAAACAAACCCTATGCTGTCGAAAATACTGTTTGTGCACAAAACTGGCCTAACGAAACAGTCCAACACCACATGCAGTTTGAATGGTATCTGCGACCGGCGTTAGAACAGTTTATGCTGTCATATAAATTTGGAAAACTACTGTCTGTGCACAAAACTGGCCTAACGAACGAATCCAATACCACATGTCGTTCGAATGGTATCTGTGAACCGCGTTAGAACAGTTTATGCTGCAATAAAGATATCAGCCTGGCCTGGTACCATAACGGGGTTAAAAACAATAGAACGCACGCGCAAGTAAGCAAGGAAGGACTAACGGACGCCGACGGACGCGCAAGATGCCATGGTCTGTAATTTTAACTAGAAATGTAATTATTTTAAATGCTGTAATTATAAGTGGAACTGAATTTAAGATAGAAACGCTGACATAGTGGGACAATAATATACTTCAAAGTTCAACTTACCAATGTTCGCAGGTGGCCGCAAGTCCGTCCGTCAGCTCTGTCAGGTGTCGTTGTTGCTTAAAAATAACCAAAGCTAGAAACAGTTAGTGGTGAGTTATTCAATATATTCAAGCAGACGACATGTTTAAACCCCCAATGGTACCAGCGACTCAAGTTAGACGGGCTATTTAATACACAAATACACAAATACTCTCATTTAAATTTGGAAAACAAACCCTATGCTGTCGAAAATACTGTTTGTGCACAAAACTGGCCTAACGAAACAGTCCAACACCACATGCAGTTTGAATGGTATCTGCGACCGGCGTTAGAACAGTTTATGCTGTCATATAAATTTGGAAAACTACTGTCTGTGCACAAAACTGGCCTAACGAACGAATCCAATACCACATGTCGTTCGAATGGTATCTGTGAACCGCGTTAGAACAGTTTATGCTGCAATAAAGATATCAGCCTGGCCTGGTACCATAACGGGGTTAAAAACAATAGAACGCACGCGCAAGTAAGCAAGGAAGGACTAACGGACGCCGACGGACGCGCAAAACAGTTAGTGGTGAGTTATTCAATATATTCAAGCAGACGACATGTTTAAACCCCAATGGTACCAGCGACTCAAGTTAGACGGGCTATTTAATACACAAATACACAAATACTCTCATTTAAATTTGGAAAACAAACCCTATGCTGTCGAAAATACTGTTTGTGCACAAAACTGGCCTAACGAAACAGTCCAACACCACATGCAGTTTGAATGGTATCTGCGACCGGCGTTAGAACAGTTTATGCTGTCATATAAATTTGGAAAACTACTGTCTGTGCACAAAACTGGCCTAACGAACGAATCCAATACCACATGTCGTTCGAATGGTATCTGTGAACCGCGTTAGAACAGTTTATGCTGCAATAAAGATATCAGCCTGGCCTGGTACCATAACGGGGTTAAAAACAATAGAACGCACGCGCAAGTAAGCAAGGAAGGACTAACGGACGCCGACGGACGCGCAAGATGCCATGGTCTGTAATTTTAACTAGAAATGTAATTATTTTAAATGCTGTAATTATAAGTGGAACTGAATTTAAGATAGAAACGCTGACATAGTGGGACAATAATATACTTCAAAGTTCAACTTACCAATGTTCGCAGGTGGCCGCAAGTCCGTCCGTCAGCTCTGTCAGGTGTCGTTGTTGCTTAAAAATAACCAAAGCTAGAAACAGTTAGTGGTGAGTTATTCAATATATTCAAGCAGACGACATGTTTAAACCCCCAATGGTACCAGCGACTCAAGTTAGACGGGCTATTTAATACACAAATACACAAATACTCTCATTTAAATTTGGAAAACAAACCCTATGCTGTCGAAAATACTGTTTGTGCACAAAACTGGCCTAACGAAACAGTCCAACACCACATGCAGTTTGAATGGTATCTGCGACCGGCGTTAGAACAGTTTATGCTGTCATATAAATTTGGAAAACTACTGTCTGTGCACAAAACTGGCCTAACGAACGAATCCAATACCACATGTCGTTCGAATGGTATCTGTGAACCGCGTTAGAACAGTTTATGCTGCAATAAAGATATCAGCCTGGCCTGGTACCATAACGGGGTTAAAAACAATAGAACGCACGCGCAAGTAAGCAAGGAAGGACTAACGGACGCCGACGGACGCGCAAAACAGTTAGTGGTGAGTTATTCAATATATTCAAGCAGACGACATGTTTAAACCCCAATGGTACCAGCGACTCAAGTTAGACGGGCTATTTAAAACACAAATACACAAATACTCTCATTTAAATTTGGAAAACAAACCCTATGCTGTCGAAAATACTGTTTGTGCACAAAACTGGCCTAACGAAACAGTCCAACACCACATGCAGTTTGAATGGTATCTGCGACCGGCGTTAGAACAGTTTATGCTGTCATATAAATTTGGAAAACTACTGTCTGTGCACAAAACTGGCCTAACGAACGAATCCAATACCACATGTCGTTCGAATGGTATCTGTGAACCGCGTTAGAACAGTTTATGCTGCAATAAAGATATCAGCCTGGCCTGGTACCATAACGGGGTTAAAAACAATAGAACGCACGCGCAAGTAAGCATGGAAGGACTAACGGACGCCGACGGACGCGCAAGATGCCATGGTCTGTAATTTTAACTAGAAATGTAATTATTTTAAATGCTGTAATTATAAGTGGAACTGAATTTAAGATAGAAACGCTGACATAGTGGGACAATAATATACTTCAAAGTTCAACTTACCAATGTTCGCAGGTGGCCGCAAGTCCGTCCGTCAGCTCTGTCAGGTGTCGTTGTTGCTTAAAAATAACCAAAGCTAGAAACAGTTAGTGGTGAGTTATTCAATATATTCAAGCAGACGACATGTTTAAACCCCCAATGGTACCAGCGACTCAAGTTAGACGGGCTATTTAATACACAAATACACAAATACTCTCATTTAAATTTGGAAAACAAACCCTATGCTGTCGAAAATACTGTTTGTGCACAAAACTGGCCTAACGAAACAGTCCAACACCACATGCAGTTTGAATGGTATCTGCGACCGGCGTTAGAACAGTTTATGCTGTCATATAAATTTGGAAAACTACTGTCTGTGCACAAAACTGGCCTAACGAACGAATCCAATACCACATGTCGTTCGAATGGTATCTGTGAACCGCGTTAGAACAGTTTATGCTGCAATAAAGATATCAGCCTGGCCTGGTACCATAACGGGGTTAAAAACAATAGAACGCACGCGCAAGTAAGCAAGGAAGGACTAACGGACGCCGACGGACGCGCAAAACAGTTAGTGGTGAGTTATTCAATATATTCAAGCAGACGACATGTTTAAACCCCAATGGTACCAGCGACTCAAGTTAGACGGGCTATTTAATACACAAATACACAAATACTCTCATTTAAATTTGGAAAACAAACCCTATGCTGTCGAAAATACTGTTTGTGCACAAAACTGGCCTAACGAAACAGTCCAACACCACATGCAGTTTGAATGGTATCTGCGACCGGCGTTAGAACAGTTTATGCTGTCATATAAATTTGGAAAACTACTGTCTGTGCACAAAACTGGCCTAACGAACGAATCCAATACCACATGTCGTTCGAATGGTATCTGTGAACCGCGTTAGAACAGTTTATGCTGCAATAAAGATATCAGCCTGGCCTGGTACCATAACGGGGTTAAAAACAATAGAACGCACGCGCAAGTAAGCAAGGAAGGACTAACGGACGCCGACGGACGCGCAAGATGCCATGGTCTGTAATTTTAACTAGAAATGTAATTATTTTAAATGCTGTAATTATAAGTGGAACTGAATTTAAGATAGAAACGCTGACATAGTGGGACAATAATATACTTCAAAGTTCAACTTACCAATGTTCGCAGGTGGCCGCAAGTCCGTCCGTCAGCTCTGTCAGGTGTCGTTGTTGCTTAAAAATAACCAAAGCTAGAAACAGTTAGTGGTGAGTTATTCAATATATTCAAGCAGACGACATGTTTAAACCCCCAATGGTACCAGCGACTCAAGTTAGACGGGCTATTTAATACACAAATACACAAATACTCTCATTTAAATTTGGAAAACAAACCCTATGCTGTCGAAAATACTGTTTGTGCACAAAACTGGCCTAACGAAACAGTCCAACACCACATGCAGTTTGAATGGTATCTGCGACCGGCGTTAGAACAGTTTATGCTGTCATATAAATTTGGAAAACTACTGTCTGTGCACAAAACTGGCCTAACGAACGAATCCAATACCACATGTCGTTCGAATGGTATCTGTGAACCGCGTTAGAACAGTTTATGCTGCAATAAAGATATCAGCCTGGCCTGGTACCATAACGGGGTTAAAAACAATAGAACGCACGCGCAAGTAAGCAAGGAAGGACTAACGGACGCCGACGGACGCGCAAAACAGTTAGTGGTGAGTTATTCAATATATTCAAGCAGACGACATGTTTAAACCCCAATGGTACCAGCGACTCAAGTTAGACGGGCTATTTAATACACAAATACACAAATACTCTCATTTAAATTTGGAAAACAAACCCTATGCTGTCGAAAATACTGTTTGTGCACAAAACTGGCCTAACGAAACAGTCCAACACCACATGCAGTTTGAATGGTATCTGCGACCGGCGTTAGAACAGTTTATGCTGTCATATAAATTTGGAAAACTACTGTCTGTGCACAAAACTGGCCTAACGAACGAATCCAATACCACATGTCGTTCGAATGGTATCTGTGAACCGCGTTAGAACAGTTTATGCTGCAATAAAGATATCAGCCTGGCCTGGTACCATAACGGGGTTAAAAACAATAGAACGCACGCGCAAGTAAGCAAGGAAGGACTAACGGACGCCGACGGACGCGCAAGATGCCATGGTCTGTAATTTTAACTAGAAATGTAATTATTTTAAATGCTGTAATTATAAGTGGAACTGAATTTAAGATAGAAACGCTGACATAGTGGGACAATAATATACTTCAAAGTTCAACTTACCAATGTTCGCAGGTGGCCGCAAGTCCGTCCGTCAGCTCTGTCAGGTGTCGTTGTTGCTTAAAAATAACCAAAGCTAGAAACAGTTAGTGGTGAGTTATTCAATATATTCAAGCAGACGACATGTTTAAACCCCCAATGGTACCAGCGACTCAAGTTAGACGGGCTATTTAATACACAAATACACAAATACTCTCATTTAAATTTGGAAAACAAACCCTATGCTGTCGAAAATACTGTTTGTGCACAAAACTGGCCTAACGAAACAGTCCAACACCACATGCAGTTTGAATGGTATCTGCGACCGGCGTTAGAACAGTTTATGCTGTCATATAAATTTGGAAAACTACTGTCTGTGCACAAAACTGGCCTAACGAACGAATCCAATACCACATGTCGTTCGAATGGTATCTGTGAACCGCGTTAGAACAGTTTATGCTGCAATAAAGATATCAGCCTGGCCTGGTACCATAACGGGGTTAAAAACAATAGAACGCACGCGCAAGTAAGCAAGGAAGGACTAACGGACGCCGACGGACGCGCAAAACAGTTAGTGGTGAGTTATTCAATATATTCAAGCAGACGACATGTTTAAACCCCAATGGTACCAGCGACTCAAGTTAGACGGGCTATTTAATACACAAATACACAAATACTCTCATTTAAATTTGGAAAACAAACCCTATGCTGTCGAAAATACTGTTTGTGCACAAAACTGGCCTAACGAAACAGTCCAACACCACATGCAGTTTGAATGGTATCTGCGACCGGCGTTAGAACAGTTTATGCTGTCATATAAATTTGGAAAACTACTGTCTGTGCACAAAACTGGCCTAACGAACGAATCCAATACCACATGTCGTTCGAATGGTATCTGTGAACCGCGTTAGAACAGTTTATGCTGCAATAAAGATATCAGCCTGGCCTGGTACCATAACGGGGTTAAAAACAATAGAACGCACGCGCAAGTAAGCAAGGAAGGACTAACGGACGCCGACGGACGCGCAAGATGCCATGGTCTGTAATTTTAACTAGAAATGTAATTATTTTAAATGCTGTAATTATAAGTGGAACTGAATTTAAGATAGAAACGCTGACATAGTGGGACAATAATATACTTCAAAGTTCAACTTACCAATGTTCGCAGGTGGCCGCAAGTCCGTCCGTCAGCTCTGTCAGGTGTCGTTGTTGCTTAAAAATAACCAAAGCTAGAAACAGTTAGTGGTGAGTTATTCAATATATTCAAGCAGACGACATGTTTAAACCCCCAATGGTACCAGCGACTCAAGTTAGACGGGCTATTTAATACACAAATACACAAATACTCTCATTTAAATTTGGAAAACAAACCCTATGCTGTCGAAAATACTGTTTGTGCACAAAACTGGCCTAACGAAACAGTCCAACACCACATGCAGTTTGAATGGTATCTGCGACCGGCGTTAGAACAGTTTATGCTGTCATATAAATTTGGAAAACTACTGTCTGTGCACAAAACTGGCCTAACGAACGAATCCAATACCACATGTCGTTCGAATGGTATCTGTGAACCGCGTTAGAACAGTTTATGCTGCAATAAAGATATCAGCCTGGCCTGGTACCATAACGGGGTTAAAAACAATAGAACGCACGCGCAAGTAAGCAAGGAAGGACTAACGGACGCCGACGGACGCGCAAAACAGTTAGTGGTGAGTTATTCAATATATTCAAGCAGACGACATGTTTAAACCCCAATGGTACCAGCGACTCAAGTTAGACGGGCTATTTAATACACAAATACACAAATACTCTCATTTAAATTTGGAAAACAAACCCTATGCTGTCGAAAATACTGTTTGTGCACAAAACTGGCCTAACGAAACAGTCCAACACCACATGCAGTTTGAATGGTATCTGCGACCGGCGTTAGAACAGTTTATGCTGTCATATAAATTTGGAAAACTACTGTCTGTGCACAAAACTGGCCTAACGAACGAATCCAATACCACATGTCGTTCGAATGGTATCTGTGAACCGCGTTAGAACAGTTTATGCTGCAATAAAGATATCAGCCTGGCCTGGTACCATAACGGGGTTAAAAACAATAGAACGCACGCGCAAGTAAGCAAGGAAGGACTAACGGACGCCGACGGACGCGCAAGATGCCATGGTCTGTAATTTTAACTAGAAATGTAATTATTTTAAATGCTGTAATTATAAGTGGAACTGAATTTAAGATAGAAACGCTGACATAGTGGGACAATAATATACTTCAAAGTTCAACTTACCAATGTTCGCAGGTGGCCGCAAGTCCGTCCGTCAGCTCTGTCAGGTGTCGTTGTTGCTTAAAAATAACCAAAGCTAGAAACAGTTAGTGGTGAGTTATTCAATATATTCAAGCAGACGACATGTTTAAACCCCCAATGGTACCAGCGACTCAAGTTAGACGGGCTATTTAATACACAAATACACAAATACTCTCATTTAAATTTGGAAAACAAACCCTATGCTGTCGAAAATACTGTTTGTGCACAAAACTGGCCTAACGAAACAGTCCAACACCACATGCAGTTTGAATGGTATCTGCGACCGGCGTTAGAACAGTTTATGCTGTCATATAAATTTGGAAAACTACTGTCTGTGCACAAAACTGGCCTAACGAACGAATCCAATACCACATGTCGTTCGAATGGTATCTGTGAACCGCGTTAGAACAGTTTATGCTGCAATAAAGATATCAGCCTGGCCTGGTACCATAACGGGGTTAAAAACAATAGAACGCACGCGCAAGTAAGCAAGGAAGGACTAACGGACGCCGACGGACGCGCAAAACAGTTAGTGGTGAGTTATTCAATATATTCAAGCAGACGACATGTTTAAACCCCAATGGTACCAGCGACTCAAGTTAGACGGGCTATTTAATACACAAATACACAAATACTCTCATTTAAATTTGGAAAACAAACCCTATGCTGTCGAAAATACTGTTTGTGCACAAAACTGGCCTAACGAAACAGTCCAACACCACATGCAGTTTGAATGGTATCTGCGACCGGCGTTAGAACAGTTTATGCTGTCATATAAATTTGGAAAACTACTGTCTGTGCACAAAACTGGCCTAACGAACGAATCCAATACCACATGTCGTTCGAATGGTATCTGTGAACCGCGTTAGAACAGTTTATGCTGCAATAAAGATAATCAGCCTGGCCTGGTACCATAACGGGGTTAAAAACAATAGAACGCACGCGCAAGTAAGCAAGGAAGGACTAACGGACGCCGACGGACGCGCAAGATGCCATGGTCTGTAATTTTAACTAGAAATGTAATTATTTTAAATGCTGTAATTATAAGTGGAACTGAATTTAAGATAGAAACGCTGACATAGTGGGACAATAATATACTTCAAAGTTCAACTTACCAATGTTCGCAGGTGGCCGCAAGTCCGTCCGTCAGCTCTGTCAGGTGTCGTTGTTGCTTAAAAATAACCAAAGCTAGAAACAGTTAGTGGTGAGTTATTCAATATATTCAAGCAGACGACATGTTTAAACCCCCAATGGTACCAGCGACTCAAGTTAGACGGGCTATTTAATACACAAATACACAAATACTCTCATTTAAATTTGGAAAACAAACCCTATGCTGTCGAAAATACTGTTTGTGCACAAAACTGGCCTAACGAAACAGTCCAACACCACATGCAGTTTGAATGGTATCTGCGACCGGCGTTAGAACAGTTTATGCTGTCATATAAATTTGGAAACTACTGTCTGTGCACAAAACTGGCCTAACGAACGAATCCAATACCACATGTCGTTCGAATGGTATCTGTGAACCGCGTTAGAACAGTTTATGCTGCAATAAAGATATCAGCCTGGCCTGGTACCATAACGGGGTTAAAAACAATAGAACGCACGCGCAAGTAAGCAAGGAAGGACTAACGGACGCCGACGGACGCGCAAAACAGTTAGTGGTGAGTTATTCAATATATTCAAGCAGACGACATGTTTAAACCCCAATGGTACCAGCGACTCAAGTTAGACGGGCTATTTAATACACAAATACACAAATACTCTCATTTAAATTTGGAAAACAAACCCTATGCTGTCGAAAATACTGTTTGTGCACAAAACTGGCCTAACGAAACAGTCCAACACCACATGCAGTTTGAATGGTATCTGCGACCGGCGTTAGAACAGTTTATGCTGTCATATAAATTTGGAAAACTACTGTCTGTGCACAAAACTGGCCTAACGAACGAATCCAATACCACATGTCGTTCGAATGGTATCTGTGAACCGCGTTAGAACAGTTTATGCTGCAATAAAGATATCAGCCTGGCCTGGTACCATAACGGGGTTAAAAACAATAGAACGCACGCGCAAGTAAGCAAGGAAGGACTAACGGACGCCGACGGACGCGCAAGATGCCATGGTCTGTAATTTTAACTAGAAATGTAATTATTTTAAATGCTGTAATTATAAGTGGAACTGAATTTAAGATAGAAACGCTGACATAGTGGGACAATAATATAC